>JAXBDA010003172.1:0-36543 GCA_036023075.1 Gaultheria prostrata | reverse complement strand
ATTTAGCCCCTCCCCACCCCCTGACCACCGGACCCCACCATTTGACCTTTTTTTTTTCTCACCTAAAATGACATTATATGTGATGTACTTCCTCTGTCCCATAAAGTTTGTCCGGCACGGAGTCCAAAAACTTAAAAAAAAATGGACTTTTGTCAAGAAAAAAATTATTATTTTTTGCACAAATTCATAGATCAATATTTGTTGTATTATTTTGTGGAAAAGAAATATTATTTTTTTGACAAAGAACAAATTTTTTGAGTCCTTAAACTCCGTGTCGGACAAACTTTGTGGGACGGAGGGAATATGTTTTGACTCCCATGTGTTACCGGCTTGATGTCTATAAGGCCAAAACTTTTCCAATATTTTCCAACGAGAACCAATGGATACAGAAGTTGTAAGGGACAAAATGGAGTACTTTCCAATTGTGTGTGCCTTTCAAAGTTTGTACATGTGTTTGCATCGGTCCGTTCATGAAAAAGTATATACAAGTCACTGTAGCTTGATTTAACAATTGAGCATTTCATTTTTATTTAATTTCTTAATTTTATTTATTTAATGTATTTATTTATTTATTTTTAATTTTGTTAACGCTACAGTAAATTTATTTTTTTGACATTTAAATTTGACTTTATAGTTAAAATTTTTATACTACTTTAATTAGTTAGTTTTGTTTTAACAATGAATAAAAATTAAAAAATAAACTCTTCTCCCAGCGCGCTTGGTGTTATACTATTTATTTTTTTTGTCAAAAAGGAAAAGTGTTGTTGATCTGAAAAGTAGAAGCTTACATATAAGAAAGTTGGGGAAAAAACTGAAAGACAAAATGGAAGTCCACAGACCAGACCAACCATCAGAGAATTCTAATCAATAAAAATAAATCTCCTCCAAATTCTAATCAATATTGCCTCCAAATTGCGGTCAATATTACTGGCTTGAAGTAGTGGCAGAGAGAGAATCACGAAAATAAGGTGAGAGAACACTACTTGAATTTGCTACCACATGATACAAGAGGAGAACACTGTTTGAATTTATACACCAAAATTTCATGAGATTTCAGGGCACACATTCAAATGACACATCAAAGTTTCTGCCATAATACCCCAAAATGTCATGACATTTCAGGGCACACATTCAAAGATGCTGGCGTTATCAGATTCTACAGGAAATGGCACACATTCAAATGCCTTTTGGATATGGGAAATGCTATATTGCGCCCGTTAAGGGTACAAAAAAATATACTTATGGGTCCCACTTATACCTTTTCGAATTTAAATGTTCACCTACAAAAACAATCTCTAAAAACTATAATTTTTTTTATTGACACTTCATTGAGCTGACAATTACAAAATAAAGACAAAAAAAATACACACTTTAATGTTCTTTTTAACTTTTCAATATATTTTTACACATTTCTATATATTTTCCATACATTTTAATAATTTTTTTAAAACTTTAACAACAACTCAATTGGGTGATTTTAAAAAAATTTCCAATTTTTTTATTTTAATCTCTTTGGGGTTACAACCAAATTGAAAGCATCAAAAGAGCTATGTCAACACCGCAATACTGAGACGATAACACGATACATATGTCCACACATATCAACACCACCGTTTCTCAATTGACAAGTCAGCCTTCATCATCATATGTTTGGTTGGTCAGGGGGTGAGTACGGTTGCTCAGGGGTGGGGGAGGGCAGTACAGTTGCATAGAGATGGGGGATGGCAGTACAGTTGCTCAGGGGTGGGGGATGGCTGGTGGGGTCGGTTAGTCAAGGGTGGGGTCCCATTGGTCAGGGGTGGGAGGGTTTTTGGAGGGTTAAATGGGTATTTTGGTGGTGGGGCCGGGAGGTGAACTTGTCGGGGGGATTTATCCCCCTGGGTAATATATAGTAATATTAAAAAAAGAAAAAAATAATATTTTAATAGTGGATAGATAATATACTAGATAGTATTGTTGGAGTGTTGAAAAAAGACGTGGATAAGTAAAGCACTGTTCACCATCGAGGTGGTAGCCTGACTGATAGGCCAGTTGGCCTCCACAAAGGAGACTCAGGTTCGAGTCTCGCCCCCGAAGTGGCATTGGAGGGATTTTGGTAGTGCTATACTACTATCAGCTTGTACTGAGGTGGTGCTGTGGTGACGGCATGTTCTCACGGACAGTAGTTATGGCTCAACCGGACATTCCACAGCGGGTCGGGAGCCTCTATGGTCACGCCCAAGGGGAGTTGCTACGATGGTCGCCCTCTCCCACCCTTTTTCTCGATCAAAAAAAAGAAAGTAAAGCACTGTTCACTAATATTTTTTGCTCAAGATTTGCTGAGGCTTGTTGGTGATGCTCTAAAAAAGACCATTTGCAAGCCAAGGAAATGAATTTTCATGGGCTGGAGATGTCCAAAACAAAATGGGTTCAAACTCAACACAGACGAAGGATCACAAAATAACAATAACGAGGCAGCGGCAGGTGGTATTATTCGGGACCATCATGGTAATTAGGTGCTAGTTTTTGCAGGAAAAATAGGGACAGGTACTAGTTTAAAAACAAAGTTGTGAATGAGAGATGGGCTCCAATTGGCATATGATCTAGGATTGATTGGGTTGGAAGTTGAAACAGATTCAAGAGTCATACTTGATTCGCTTTCAACTACATTTACATATACAAATAGCCATCATTTGAGCACATTATTGAACGATTTCAGGTACCTTTTGAGGCTTTTGGAAGTGAGGGAAGTGATGCATAACTTTCGCGAACGAAATGGATGTGCAGATCTTTCAGCGAATTTGGTTTACCAAACATACTATAGGTTTCATGTATTTGATTTAATGCCTATTTATATTTCTATACAATTAAGGGCGGATGCTCAAAAGGTATGGGCATCATACCCTAGACTCGTGTACTCCTCCGATATTGGTGTTTAATTTGATGCAGCATTTTTCCACCAAAAAAAAAACACAAAACAAGAAAGGCTACTTTGACCCCATGCCATTTCCATTAAGCAAGCTCCACATTGCGATCTGTGCACAATCTGTGGATATTGGTTAGGAACCATAGCCTTTCTGAACCTTAAGGGGTTGACAAAGTGATTTTGCCTTGAGACGTAAGATTTGCTCATACTTAAGGTCTCAGATTCGATACCCCTTACCAGTAAACTCTTGGGGCCATTGGGGGTTATGCCCGATTGTTGTCTTCAGGGCTCCAGAATTAATTCAGATGCGTGCAAGCTGGCCCGGACATCCAATTATACAAAAAAAAAAAAAAAAAACATAGCCTTTCTGTATTCCAATACCGTGAAATGGGTCACCTCAAGTCCTTCCACGCATAAAACCTGACCAAAGACTAAAGTCAGTGCAGCATTTCCCAAAAGAAGATGGAAAATTAAGTGTAGTTTTCCATACAATGAGATGGCATTTAACTGGCCTAAGAAGTTATGGCACCTGAGAACTGTCCTTTGTAGTGGAAACAGTATATATGTGTAACTTGTCTTTGGAAGTGAATACTCCATATATGTTTCTCTACACACCCCATCATTTCAAACCTCCTCCTTCTTCTTCCCCAACATTATCTCATTCCTCTACCTGCAAATTATTGCATCAATAAAGAGACAATGATGGCTCCATCACCTACAAATTACCCAAATGGTCTGATCAAAGTTGCAGTACTCACAGTGATTCTTATCTCTTCTCTCACAATTCTACCTCCCAAATCAGCAGGTAAAAACCCACCAACCCTCTTCAATAAAACAGCCGTAGGGTCTTAAAACTCATCAAAAGTTGAAAAACCATACTCCATTATACTGATATCTGTTCTTTTTGGTAGTCTTTGCATGCTTATTATATAGTCATATGTAGGTATGTTACGCAGGGATAGAGCCAGGGGTCAGAAGGACGGTCCTTGCAAGAGAAAAAAAAAACCTCTAGTATTATATAGGAAAAATAAATTTTTCTATGAATTATATAGGCTTGCTTATGCAAAGTATTGTGAAAAAAATTCGCTCATGCGTAATGAAATGCGTAGTGAAATTCCTAGCTCCGTCAGTGTATGTAGTGGTATTTTGATTTTAGGTGTTGAAGTAATGTTTTTCTTTGTTTCTTTCTTTCTTTGTAAACATGCGGCATACACAGTCGGCTTGGATTTGTCAAGTTATAGCAGCAAAATGGTGTTGGGATCAAGGCCTCCGGGGTGTGTAAACAAGTGCATGAGTTGCAGGCCATGTATGGCCATTCTGGTAATTCCTCCTCATCATGTTAAGAAGAATAAGAAGGGCTTCAGAGAAGCAAAATCATCTCATAGGGAGGATGATAGCTATTATCTCCTCTCTTGGAAATGCAGATGTGGAAACAAGCTCTACCAACCTTGATCATCATCATCCATTTCTTAACCTACCCTATTCTTCTCTCTCCCTCTCTCTCTCTCCATTGTACTACTGGTATATTTATATGTATATGTACTATAAGATGTATTGCTTTGACATTGCAGTGGGTTAATTACTTGAGTTTTTTCTTTGTGTTGAGAACTTATTCCAAATAAGCTCAATAATACTTTCGAAATTAATTTTGGAGGACTTTCTACTTGATTGTTTTGTGCAAATTAAACATATAATTGGTTCAGCTTTTATTGTGATGGAATGTATCTCTATCTGTTGTGAGATGGGGGTTATATCTGAGAAAGAGAGACAAAAATGGGGAACTGATACAGGGTTGGTCCAGTGATTGAAGCGAGTGCCAGACTTTGGGGTAGTCCTAAAGTCTGGGGTTCGATTTTTCATCGGATGAGTACCCTTGTAATAAGTGGGATGCCGTGATTGCTGTGGCTGCGCTAGTGCCCCAGAGGTTTGAGTCATGCAATTGGGTTCATTAGTGGTCTGGCTGTGGGGCGATTCCTACGACATCAAAAAAAAAAAAAGGGGAATTGTAGGCTAAATCCTCTTGGGAGGCAAATTATTTGCGTTCAGAGGCAATTAGGCTGTTAGCCGGTTACCATGGTGATTTTAAGTTGTTTTGCATCCAGATGATGGTTAAGTCGTCTGGATGCCCGGGGACACAATATAGAGCTTTTGTGCAACTATTTAAAAGCATTAAGAGCATTTTTGAGGGGAATAACTTGAGATTAATATTGATCTCTTTCCTTTTTCTGTTAATTAGACACACCGCGGCGCGGATATATTAGCGTGTATGCCATGTGTTTGTTTAGTTATTTTCAATTTATACTTATTGGTTGTGTGATACGCGACACTATTATTTATCTCTTAGGCATACACATGCGCGAAGAGTAAAATTCTCGTTGTATTATGATTAATTATATCCTCCAAAGCCTAAATTAGGATATGATTGATCTTGAAAATTGTGTAAATAATCTTGATTTGAATGCTTTAAGATTATTCCCCACTTTTCTAATACTTAGCCTCCTTTGGCACAAAAAACAAGAAATTGGTTTTTGGTTTATTCGTTTTGTCTTTATTCAAAACAAATTTGCATTTATTAGTTTTGCGTCAATTTTTTGTGGTTTATTGGTTCCTCTCGACGAGACGAATCTAACAAGTATGAAATTATAGTGAAAATTAATTATTTTTTTAATAAAGCCACAATTAAACCAATAAACCACGTATTTTTGGTTTTATTAAAAAAAAATTTAGTTTTGACTATAATTTTATACCCTTTAGATTCGTCTCGTCGAGATGAACTAATAAACCACAAAAAATTTGATGCAAAACTAACATTTGCGAATTTTTTTTTGAATAAAAACAAAACGAATAAACCAAAAAACCGGTTTAATTTTTTTTTGCAGAAGAAGGCCTTAAATAAAAACTAATACTAAATGAAAACTTGTTTTTGAGGGACTCACCTGGTCAATGACCTCTCGCTCTCTCATGTCTGAAATTTTGATGTTTTTTTTTGTGAAATTTTGATGGTGAGGGAGGAGGACAATCACGGATGCATCCAAAGATGGAGATGTCTTGTCTCCGGAACCAAACATGCTCAATTGTTAAATCAAGCTACAGTGACTTTTATGGAGTATACTTTTTCCCGAACGGACTGATGCAAACACATGTACAAACTTTGAAAGACACACACAATTGGAAAGTACTCCATTTTGTCCCTTACTGCTTCTTCTGCATCCATTGGTTCAAGCGTGGTTGGACAAAATGTCCTTCAACCACTTAATTTGAGACAACAAAAAAGCAAAGTTGTTTCTCGGGTGTTTGGATTAGTTTATATATATCTCGATATTTCTTTTCCGATCCAGTCATAGGCGAATCATCTATGCGGAGATTAAAATATTAACAAGAAATTACTTTCTTTGCGGCTGTGCATTTTTAATGGTTTTAACCTAATATTCTGTATTTTCTTATAAATAGCAGTCTTGTGGGCTGTTATAGTTTAGATTTCTTGAATGAATCCCTTCGAGGGAGCCTCCATGAGATTCCCTGTGGTGTATTAAGGTTTTTTGGTTATTCCATTGATAAGTCTTTTCTTGATATTTGAGATATCTAAGGTTTGGAGTCGTTTTTTTTCATTTATGTAAGACATTGATGCTCTGTTAGGATTTCTAATAGAGATTTGTTTTTAGATATCTATTAGATGCTTCAAGTAGAGTTACGGGTATAGCCGACTCTGTGTATTTCTCTCCATTGATAGTGAATCCTCTTGTTTTCCCCGTGGACGTACCTTTAGAGCTTGGTGCTTGAGAGGGAACTACGCAAATCCTTATGTCTTATTTTCTTATTGATTTACTTAAATTCTTATACTTCGAGTTTTAACACAACAATAATTTCACTTCACGTACGGCTTAAATGGGTTTTGAATTAAAAGTAATCTATAGTTAATCCGTTGAACAGAGTTTGGGATTTGATAAATTGGGAACATACAAAACATTTGTTTTTCGTTTTTTTTTTTGTGGTAAATATACAAAACGTTTGTTATTCCAAAAAGAATGAGGGAATTCGTGATGAAAAATGCCCCTATACGTTATTTTGTCAAACCCAAGGTTGTTACTTCGTCGAATGGTTGGCTGATGTTTAACTCTACCTAGCTCTCTAGCATATATTTGAAGAATAGATTTCTTTCTTTTTCCAGAAAAGGAAAAATAAGAGAAAAAGATTAACAAACTGAGGACCCGGGGACTCTGTAGTGCAAGGGTGCACCACAGGCAGGGGCGGACATAAGGGGGTGCAAGCGGGCGCTTGGATCCCGCTCACCCCCCAATTATCTCAATTTCTCTAGTATATTTTAGGTTTTGTTTATAAGAATTATGAAGAAAAGTCCCCTCAAAATTATTTTACTACAGTAATATATAAGAATAATATTTTGAAGTTAATTTATGAATATAAATGATTTGGTCCCCTCATGATAAGAATTCTGCGTCCGCCACTGAGTCTACAGGGTTGTAGGGCACATCCCTATGGACGGTCTGGATGCACAGGGGTGCACTAGAGAAAACTGTGGACGATCAAAATGGGTTCTACAATCCTGTAGTGTCAGGGTCCCGAATTGGCAAACTGTGCCATGAAGAGTATCTGGCTCCCTACCTTCCGTTTCTCTCTTAATTTTAGTGTTTTCTAACCGAGTAATTAGAGCATTTTCATGTGGTTTCAATGCACGTTGAAGACAATCGTTATAAAAGTGATACAGTAATGGATGAAATACCCTAGTAGTTAGGCCCCGTTCTATTAATTCAAAAAGTCAAAAATTAGCTTATTATGCTTTTCGAGGTACGTCATCCTCTCACAATACATCACATAAAAAACCACAAAAAGCCAACGCGTATTACGAGCTTTCACATAAAAAAGCTAAAAGGCCAAAAACCAAAAAAATCAAATTAGTGGCACACCCCTTGATAGACGGAAAATAATACGTAAGTACTACTATAGATTAGCTTTGGATGGATCACGGGATCCCATAATTAAGCTTCATATCTTCATCAATCAATGGATCCTGGAAGATACTGTGTGGCAAAATTATATCGTTTTGCTTGATTTTGGGCACATTTCTGAAGCTTCCAAGGGTATTTTTTGGAGGAAGAAAAAACTACTACAAAATGCCTAAATCCTAAACCCAAAGTGCCTAAACCCACTATGCCCTACTCCAAAGATCCTAAATTCTAAAAAATTGAACCCTAAATTAACTCTCTAAACAGAGGTTTGAAGGTGTACTAAGAAAATGAGCAAAATAACGTAGTTTTGCAACATAACACCTACCGCACAACACCCACCCCAGATTCATCAATCAATGCTTCATTTGGTTGTCTCTCAAAGTAACGAATCGCGCGTTCTTCGTATCAAGAGAATCGAGGATAAAATGAAAATCATTCTTCATTTTAGTGTAACACTTAAAAAGGTATGACTTGTGATGTCGTAATTAGATTTCAACAACAAAAAGAAAGTAGAATTGGAAAAATATTCTCAATATCATAAAAATATGAAAATAAGACCATTACTCAATATAGCTATTTAATATTAAAAAATCAAAAAATTGATTCTTGTTTTGGGGAAGAATTGCTTTTTGAAGAAAAATATACTCCCTCTGTCCCAAAATGATAGTGTAGACACCCCAATTTGAAGTGGCACCGTCCACAGATAGTTCCTTTTGGGAATGCGTGTCATTTTCAACGGCTTATATATTTTAATGTGAACCTAAAAAAATATGCATTATGGATCTTGTATGATAGATCTCATTGAGAACTTTATATGGTGGAAAAAAAATTCAAAAATTATTTTGATAAATATAATATTTTTTAGTTTAAAAATTATACGTAGTTTAGTAGTGGACTATCAATTTGGGACGGAGGGAGTATTATTTTTGAGTCTTGCTAACTACCGGTTATTAGGTTTGTTTTGGCCTAAGTAGTTTACTAAACTTTTCTGTTTTTTGATGCTTTAAATGTTTGTACTCATGTGTAAAGTACAAGCTTTTTAAGCACCAAAAAACAAAAAGTTTAATTTACTACTTAGGCCAAAACATCCCTCAGTCACTATCCACTTCCCCAAGAGTTGTGGTTATCGTTTTTCCATAAATTATTGTGGTTAGCGTTTTTTTTTTTGGGGGGGGGGCTTGTGTTGGAGATCCTATAGTAGTTGTTGTGGAGTAAATGAAACTCAAATAACTTAAATAAACTTAAGGCCTTGTTTCAAGTGGTTTTTTAGTTTTTTATACTTTTTCGATACAAATCATTCTTTTGAATTTATCAACTAAAGGAGGCATTTCTAGTAAAGGCTCCCTCATATAGGCTACGTACGAGATTTTTCGTTCGGGATAAAATTTTAACGATCCGAACCGTTAGATGTGTTTAGAATGCATTTTTAAGGTCCAATGTGAGGATTCGTAAAAACAAAATACCCCGGAAGAGCTTCATCCGAGCATTTTTTTTTATAAAAACATACATATACATTTTTATCAAAAAATACTCGGATCAAGCCCTTCTAGGTAATGTTGTTTGACAAATCCTCGCGTTGGACCTTAAAAACATGTTTCAAACACATCTAACGGCTCGGATTATCAAAATTTGATCTCGAACGAAATATCTCACACCGTAATATATAAGGGATCCCTTATTGGATATTTATTGATCAACTAAAATTGATCATCTTCTAATAAGGGGCCCTTATTGAATTTTACCATAAGGACCAAGCCAATTTTTGTGTTTCCGGACCTAATTTTGACGATCCAAACCGCTCAATGTTTTTAAAACGTGTTTTTAAGGGCCCTGCGAGAAATCATAAAAAAAAATACCCGGAAGGGCTTGATCCGATCAGTTTTTGATAAAAACACTATATATAACGTTTTTATCGAAAATTGATCGGATTAAGCTATTCCGGGTATTTTTTTTATGATTTCACGCGGGGCCCTTAAAAACACGTTTTAAAAATATTGAGCGATTTGAATCATCAAAATTTGATCCGAAAATGGGAGATCCTTATGGTAAGTTCAATAAATGACCCTTATTGGAAGCTCATTGCAACTAAAATAGCCTAAAAGTAGTAAAAAAGGCACTGGAAAAAGGACTACCTCTTGGTGCACCCAGCACATTACAAGCCCAGTTGGCCCAGTTCTCCAGCCCCATAAAAACCCACCAGAAATAACACGGATCCCATGAACTCACCTCCCAAAATGGCCCTCTGTTTGTCTCCGACCGGCGTGCACCGCCACCAGGGTTCACCTCACCCACACACGAATTATTCTCTCCTCTGCACCAATCGAATTCTTCGCTTTTCAATTCAATCCCATTGCTTGTCGCGGTCGAATCTCAATCCATGGCGGAGCCGGTGCAGCGCAGCTAGTCCCCGCCGCCCGCCACAGCCGGAACCTGAGCCACCCTCATCCGACGGTACTGTCTCTAACACTTTCATACTCTTATTATTTGTTAGTCAAATTTTGTGAATTTCTCGGAGGACGGAAACACGGCTGGCTGAGTGTGTGTTTTTTATTGCTAATTGCGTGTAATTTGATTTGATGAGTGGGTTTTCGTTAATTTATAGTGAACTGTTTCTTATTACTTTTGAATTTGATAGCTGAGTTGATAATCGAAAATTACAAAGTTGGGAAGTGCTTGTTGTATACGCTTGATTTTAACCTCAGCTTGATCTTGGATTTTCACTAGAGAGGAAGGTAGTTTGATGTATCAGACCAGGCTATCGTTTGAATTTGACGTCGTAATTCAGAATGGCTTCTTGAAGTATGTTTTTAGTAAAGTGTGGAAACTCAGCTGCAAGCTTCAAGTTTTGTCTTACGGGGACCATTTGGATTGCGGTGGCAAAAGAAAAGACTGGTGAAACAAGTAACTTGTTTGGATAACTAAAAGACTCAAGAAAGGATGAGAATTGAAGAAAAAAGATGGGTCCGATTATATTAGGAAAAATGGTGAGAAAAAAGATCCCACCATTTTGGTGCGATTTGGTGAGAAGCATTTGGTTTCTCCCCCTTTCTTTCAATCCAACACTCGATCCAAAGGGGCTGTTAAGTGTTAAGCCAAAAAGGTCTAAACGCAAAAGTTACCACTTTCTTTCTTATGAAAATTTTATCCTGAGCCCAATTAGGCGTTTCTGAACACAGCAAATTCCTTGTAGGTGTACCCATGTAGCGGGTGAATTCCAGCCACAGTGTGAGATTAACCCCAATCATGCGGCTGCAATTCACTTGGTACATGGTTACACCAAAAAATGGGTACATGGGATCTCTGGTGGTTTCTGAAGGTCTGACTTCCTCATGACCTTTTTTTTATTACATTTCCTCATTTAGCTTAAGTAATGAGGGTTTGGTTCCTCGCTGAATAATTAGAGTATCAAAGTGCTATAAACAAATATAGAGTATGAAAGTGTTGTAAAGTGAATGAAAGTTTTACACTGAATGAAAGTTGAGATTAGTACTGCCGGAACCTGAGCACCCTCACAAATCACAATGTATTTGGTTCCTCACTGAAAATTTGGTGCAACCAATCCTTTAGTACAGTACTAATCTCAACCTAAATCGGTAAGAAATATGCTTCTGCAGATTCGCATCAGGGGGAAACTACTGCTTTAGGTGAAGTTGAGAGAATGCTTACCGTCACTTGTTGTTTTATTCCCCTCTAGGCACTTTAACCCAGATTTGTTGGGTGGGAGTACACCATTTTTTGGAGAGTTCCAAAGCCTGTGTTTTGTGGAAGAAGGCATTGGCTCATTAATGTATATAGTTAGGATTTTTTTGGATATAACAAGTAGTTAAGAGTGAGTGGTTGATCGGTAGATTCACATTCCTCGGGGTTTCGATGTTCCATGACGAAACACTGATATTGTTGTACTCAATGAGATTCTAAAGCACAAAGCTGAGTCCTGACCTTTTGTACGGTGCCACTACCCCATGAATAGTGAAGTACGAATATTTTGAATTTCATGGCATGAATGCACGAACGTTACTAAAAGGGGTTATTATATGTATTGCATGATTTCTCTGGAGATTGTTTGGGCAGCCCTTGCACTTTGGATTGCCCCATTAGTTTTTACGTAGCATTAGGATTTATAGAAGTTATCATCTTGGACTGCGCCAGAAAGAAATTAGGATTTGATCAGATTTTCTTTGATAGATTGGTTTTAGTACTGTACCAATGGTAAGTTCAAACTTGAACTTAATTTATTTGGTTTCTTATTTTGCATTGGCTCTATTGTAGATGTTGATTGCCCATTGTAACCCCTTATAAAAGTTAATGTGGCCTTTTCATTTATGGGATGTCCAAATAAGCCCCAACTATTTAGATTTTTGGATTAAACAAGTTCTATTGTTTGAGACTTGGATTCTTCTGATTCCTTTGGCATGAGAAAATTGTTAGGCATCACTTGTTGCTAACTGCTTGGAACGTAAATCAGTTTGCAGGTATATGTAATTTCGTTGTTCCATCTGTTGTTCTGCCGATTGGCTGGCTAAAAATTGCTGATGGAACTTTGGTTATTTTTGAGTAGTTTATAATAGTTATGTTCCCTCTAGCTTAATTTTCACACAACGAATACTCCTGGAATATGTTTAACAGCATGTTTAAAGCTTCTTACCCTCCTCTAAAACCAGGAGGTGAGGCACATTTATGCCAGTGTCTGATCTTAAGCACGTGTCTTCTTGGAGAGTTGAAATGTTAAGGAATTATGTCGCGTTGGCCACTGATTAGTATTTCTACCCACTGCTGATACAATTTCACGAATTGTTTGATCTTTGGATCAAGTAGCAACAAGCAAGAGCTCTTTTCCTCTTGCCCAATTTTGCCTTTTTGGTATATGAGTTCTTTGAAGTTGAGATCTGACTAGCTCTGGTGTTTGTCCTGTCACAGATCCGGAAGAAACTTTTGATAGGTTGCAAGACACTGTTCAGATCTTCTTTGCCGTTCTATTCTGGATGTCCTTATTCTTTTGGTCTTCAGCATGGGATGGAAGAAATAATGGTAGACCAAACAAGGGATCTCGATTTAGAAGATGACTTAGTAAGCATTTAGCTGTGTGTATAGTTACAAAACCAGAGAAGCAGTATTAGTACAAATATACGTTCTGATTTTTATATAAGTGTGGATAAATGTTTGATATTCACTTGCATTCTATTTGTTCTTTGTTAGCTCCCTTGTCTCTTGATCCATTTTGTTCAAACCTTTATGAAAAAGATTTGTGATAGCCTGGTTAGATAAATGGTAGATACTTACTTAGCTTGGTTGGACAAGGTTGAAAATGTCACCTTGGATGAATAGATGAAGAGAATTGTGAAAGCGATACCATGGAAACAAGAATTTGAAGTTGATGAACAGACAGAAGACAAACAAATGGTTGATGCCCGAGGTACTGAATTGGGCCAGATTCTATAGAAAGACACGTACTATTTATAGTCGCGTTAGACAAAGGAAATCATAATAGAGATAAGCAAGACACTGGAATTGACGGGCTTCTTGAGCAGGAATTGCTCTCAAGGAAGAAAACTGAGGAAAGTATCAAGGTCGTTGATCCGCACACGGCCAAACAACTCCTTCACCTTTTAGCTATACTTGGCCACTAGTTCTATTGTGACAATGCTGTTGTCCCTTCTGCCTCTCCAATGTTGTGGGATTCCTAGGGATCTAATGTTAACTAGTCATTAAGCTCGATACGATTGGATGTATGGATGATTGGTTGTGACTTGGTGTTGTTAGTTTTCGCCTCTGTGAAAATTCAAGGTACTCTTTATGATATCACGAAAAGCTTATATTGCATCATCGGGGATAGCATTCCCATTGAATAATGTGACGACCACCCCAATCAGAATAAACAAAATTAATTATAGAAAAATATTTTTTTCTCGGAGGAAGAGCACTAGCCCAGTGGTAGGGCATCAGAAATTGTGTTTTCACAGTTACATAAAAGGACGTACGCAGTACACAATTATTATTGATCAAGACAACAATTAAATAATTTTCCCATTTAGACGGTGTCACGGGCAAGGTACAAAGACATCACCAAATAGTCATCTTCATCCTCCAGCTATATTAATGGACATCTGCATAATTCTACTATGATTGTACACCTTATCTTTCTGACCATGTACATCCAATATGACACATCATATGGAGAATATCCTAGAAACAAGGCCCCACAGATTCACCCACTCCATGAAGCTCCAAAATGGCCAAAACTATACACTTTTCTTGTCTCTACTTCATTTCCCCAGCTCAACCCTGTTTACTCCGCCACCTATCTTTTCCAACCTAACCACCTTACAACCGCCTTCACTCCACCCCCATCCTCAAATTCTAAACTTGAACACCACCACCCAAGAAAGGTATATAACCTTTATCAAAACGTCATTGTAGATGAAAAACAAGAAACCAAAGTGGGGAAAAAAGGTATACTTTCGTAGAAAGGCAGATTAGTAAAAGGTGGAATCTATTCCAAGCCCCTCTAGAGTCTAAGACCAAACCCATAAAATTCTTCCAAAACAAGAGATTACCCTCATCTTTGGATTTAGGATAGGAATCTTTCTCTTTCCTTTTAGTCTGTTTTTCAGTCTTATGGCATGTCTTGAGAGGAAGCATTGCATCATAAAAGCAATTGTTGATGTCCTCAAAATAGAGGGTACGGTTTTCGAATTGTTAAAGATTACTGCTAGGCTTTATATGCACCACTTCTACAAATGGAATGGTTCTTTCCACTTGATTCACCTTTCAAAGCAATGGGGTCGTCTTCTTTCTTCTCCTGGTTCCTTCTCTTTTTCTTGGTTGCCTTTCCTAACGGTATTTACCTTTCTTCTAATTCCTTCTGTCAATGTTGAATTCTATTTGATACATGATTTTACTTTCTGCCATTAATCATTTCATGCGGATTGAATTCATGATGCGTAGAATCACTAGCAGATTGTTCCCGTTGTCAAGAACCATAAAGAGAACTATTTTTTCTTGTTAAGAACAAGAAAATGAACTTTTCTGATGAATGATCGAACTAGATGCTTGATTTGAGCTTCTTTAATCCATTATATGATATGAGTATTTCGAATTGTGGGACTAAAGGCTATGCTACTCTGTTTGGTTTGGATATTAAGAAAAGAAATTGTCTGAAGAATGTTTTCCAGGTGTTTGATAAAAGTATGTAAAGGTAGTAGATTTTGGAGTATTAACAAAGTATAGAACATCATCATATTTTTCTCTCCAAATTTGGTGAGGAATTAACTCATTTCTTTTCTTCTTGCAGTGCATGCATTTACTGGGACATACGGAGTAAATTATGGCAGGATCGCAGACAATATCCCAAAACCCGGAAACGTAGCCTTACTTCTCAAAGCAAACAAGATAAAGAATGTCAGAATATACGACGCTGATCATGATGTTCTAACCGCATTCAAAGGGTCCGGGATTGAGATAATTGTGGGGCTTGGAAACGAGTACTTGAAAGACATGAGCGTAAATGAAGATCGCGCCATGGATTGGGTAAAAACAAATGTGCAAGCATTCCTCCCCGGAACTTCCATCCGGGGAATCGCTGTAGGAAACGAGATATTGGGGAGCACTGATCAAGAACTATGGGAGGTCTTGTTGCCTGCAGTGAAGAATGTCTACAATTCCCTCGATCGCCTCGGCCTAACCAAAACAGTTGAGGTCTCGTCGCCCCATTCCGAGGCCGTTTTCCAAAATTCCTACCCTCCATCAGATTGTATTGTTAAAGATACAATTCTTCCCTACATGAAACCACTTCTGCAGTTCTTTTCGGAGATTAATTCCCCTTTCTACATAAACGCTTACCCATTTCTGGCCTATATTAGTGATCCTGTGACTATTGACATTAAGTACGCTCTTTTCGAAAAGAATTCTGGAATCTACGACTCGAAGGCTAAGCTTCACTACGATAACATGTTCGAGGCTCAGATTGATGCGGCTTACTTTGCGTTGGAAAAGGTAGGATTTGGGAAGATGGAGGTTATTATTTCAGAAACCGGGTGGGCTTCCAAGGGGGATGCGAACGAAGTAGGGGCTACTGTGAAGAATGCAAAGACTTATAACGGTAATTTACGCAAGTTGCTAGCGAAGAAGAAGGGGACACCTTATAAACCGAAGATTGCGATCAGGGCATATATTTTTGCCATGTTTAATGAGAACTTGAAGCCTGGACCGACGTCTGAGAGGAATTTCGGACTGTTTAAAGCTGATGGGAGCATTGCTTATGATATTGGGTTTGATGGGCTTGAACCTTCTTCAGCAGTATCATCTCTTCTCTCCTTCAAGGTATGGCCGGCTTTCATCAATTCCCCTTCTCTATTTTCTAAATTAATATTGAGTGCATGATTATGGTTTTTCGCTTCGGTGGACTGTAAGTTTGCATTAATGATCAAATAAGTTTGCACCCATTTCAAGTAGATCATACAAGGTTCTGCCCCCCTTTTTCCCCTGTTATCTTCCTTTCTTGATTCCTTCTCTTTTCTCTTACCAATGTCTACTGTGTTTTGTGAAGATCTTTCATGCATTTTTTGCATTCTTTTTCTTGTCAAACATCTTGAATCTTCGATTCTCCTTGGATGGTGAGCTTCATTCTGTGTGAATAATAAAGGATGTTTCGTGTGTTCGACTTTACACCAAAACAACTACAGTAGTATTTTGTTCGGAAGATGATTTCCTGTATGATGATTTTTCGCATGATGATTTTCCGTTCTACATTCGCTTCTTCGGGTTCGTCAAAAATTCATCTCACATGAAACTGCTGATTATCATTTGCATATCTTGCCTGTGAGGATATGCTGTAGCTAAACGTGGAGCGTTAGCGTCACATTCAAGAATTCGAGCCTTTTGGATATGATATCCGATATTCTGAACTGATATGTTAAAAGCTAAAAAAAAAAGGGGGCATTCACAAACCCACTTGGCGCACATAGAGAGGCAAAGGAGAAGCAAATGCCACTCCAACCAGAATATGTTAAAAGTTAAAGATCAGTACTAGAAAAGATTCAATTGGTAAATTGTGGCCCTACCACCTCCTCATTCTTTGTTGGCTATTCAGAATGTTTTTTGTGGTGCCCTTTTCGCCAAGTACTAACTGGTGGTACAGACCCGAGGGTTAGGCCGGTTGGATGGCAGGTTTGCTCCCCGATAATTGATCAGGGCCTTTGAACGGACCGAGAAGTGGTTAGTCAAGGTGCGTGTAAGCTGGTGCGGACTCCTGACTGTTGAACCAAAAAAAAAACTTATGATATGATTGTGGGGAGTAACATGTGAAGATAAATGATCTTAGCATGGTTTTAATCACTTGGAGGAATAATTTTGTACTGGATCAGTCCCATCTCTTTCATTTCAGTAATTCGCTTGCATCAGATCCTTTCTGCTTTTGTGCTCTTTCTTTGTTATATTAATCTGCTTGTGTTCCTCGTGTCGAATTTTTTCTTCAGGATATCGGATTAAAAGGTTGGTTCAAGTCTTCCTACTCACTGATTTACTCGACTTCTTTGGTGGTTCTTCTGCTGATCTTCACATGATCATGATGTCTATCGAGAGGCTCTCCAATCTCTATTTTCCTCACTCCATTGGATGATGCCTGGGTTGTGGAGGTGTCCAATGTCTTCCAAATGTGTACAGATTGTTGCAATGTTACTACTTATTGATTCAAATGTATATTCTTTTTACACAATATTGAAGTTCTTGAAAGCGAAAAAATGCTGATGTCACTTTGAAAAAATTTCGGCAATGTTGTTACCTTTTAGTCTTGAGATTCCCTTAGCTAAATTACTAAAATCCGCTTCTTCGCGACACACGTGATTTATTTAAGTAGAGAGGTTTTTGGCGGGCAAAAACTCTCTTGGGTAAAAATACAGAACAATGGGTGTTCTGTTTTCTTTTTCCTTTTTTTTGAAAGTGCTCAAGAATGTCATTAATATTAAGTCTGCACACGGTCCGGATCGGTTTGGTTTGGTTTGGTTTGGTTTATTAGGAATCCAAGAACCGAATCACAATTCAGTTTTAAGAAATTGCAATCTGTGTCCGGACCAAACCAAACCGATTCGCCGGTCACGGTTTGGTTCCGGTTATTATCCACGGTTACATATGAATTCCACTTCCTATACCAACTACATAAAAAGAAGAAGAAAAACTCTCCAATTGAAATATATCGGCCCAAAATTTGCTAGATCATTCCTAAAGAATATTAGAACAAAATTTGCAGAAGAGTGAACCATGCACGGTTCCATACAGTACAATTATTTACCAAATTCGGAGTACATACCTATTACTCTATATTTATATGTAAATATGTTCCGGTTCAATTAATCCACGGTTTCATAACAAAAATTCCTGGACCGAATCATATATTACGTTTCTCAACTTTTTTAATCCTTGTCTAGACCATTAATTTAAGGATCAGGACCAAAATGTACTGTTCGGACTTGTTCAGTGGTTCTTTCGGGTTTTAGCGCAGCCCTAATCATCATCATAAACTAATTTCAGGAATGCTGTCTTTGGTCTTGTATGATGTTAGTTTATCAAACGCCGAAAAAAAAGAGAGAGAGAGGTTAGTTTATCAAACAAAAACAGGCCCAAATACCACAATCTTGATTTAGACTTGATAGGCTAACGATTTGAGTTCTAGGCTAACAATTTCTGAGAAAGTTCTCCTTTTTCTTCCCCCCTATATTTATCTCTCCATACTCGAAAGTCCCGGTATCAACACCCGTTGTTAAAATCTTACGATTCGTATAGTTCTCATTAGGAAAACGATAAAAATTTTACGATACGATAGCATACCTTACGATATATATGTGTATCCCAATTTATGTATCCTATGATTATTTAATGACAGAAATTCAAATACTATAAGAAGTGGAACCTCAAACTCGTTAATCTCAGTCATTTGAGTGACAATCAAACCATTTGAAAGATATCCAATCTCAATGTAGGACTTGAGTAAAAGAAAAATCATACTTCAATCGTGTTTTGGGAGAATATAATTAGAGGCTAGGGGTGAGCATGGACCAGATTGGTTCGGTTTTGTAGTAAACTAAGAACCAAACCACTACCTACGGATTATGAATTTGGAACCAACCCATAAAAGGCATAGAACCAAACCAATCCAAACCATTAAGATGCGGATCGGTTTCGGTTTCGAACCACGGTTTGCTTAAATTGAGATATTATTTCTGTAAACTATTTAAAGTACTTAAAATTGTGAAGATTAATAAACCAATACTTATATTAAATCCAATTCCATTAAAATTAATCATGGTAATGAAGGAAATCAAGGAATAGGATTAGGAATAGGCAATGACCGAAACATGTATAGAAATTTAGAAAAATAGAAATGTGTTGTGGAATCAAAATTGGAACGGAGAATTTCATTAGCAAATTTATTGGCTATGACTAAACTACTACTGGTGTATTGAAATTAAATAAGTTATGAATCTTAGGCAAAATAAAATCTTGCACAGAGAAGGAATAATGAATATATTAAATTAGGAAGTTGATTAACTATAGCTTATATATATAAACACACACACACACACACATATATATAATATACACGGTTCAGATCGGATTGGGACCAGAACCATGAATGTAAATCCACAAACCAAACTATTGAATACGGATTCTAATTTTTTTAAACCAGGACCAAATTAACCACGCTACTAAAAAACTGAACCAAACCAATCGGTTTGGACTGGATTCACGGTTTGACGAGTTTTCTGCCCACCCCTATTAGAGGCTTTCTTTTTTGTCATTGACCAAGGTATAGCAAGAAACCTCAATCTGATAAATTTCAGTTGAGAGATTTGAAATTTTGTAACTTTTTTTTTTGTCATTTGTCATTTCCTTATCTATTACATGGGGGGAGGGGTGTAATATGACTCGATCCCGGGATGCAGTGTGGGGCATCCAAGAGCTCTACCGCATAAGCTAGTCACCACTTGCGAAATTTTGTAATTTAAAAACTTAGTTTGTTGGTATTATGTACCCCGATACGATTTATAAAATAAGAACAACCATACGCGATAACTATCCCGATTAAAAAACCTTGGTCACAGACTCACAGCTGCGACATTGGTGTCTCCCGATCGATACCGCAATTCAGGATCATCAATGGCAATAAGTCAAAGTAAATTGCTATACAAGTACTACGGAATTCTGCTCATCGTTAGAATTTTGAAGCTTCCTTAAGGAAGTTTCAAACTTTATTGGAACCCAAATGAAGAAAGTTGCTTCATTGACCATTTGATGCTCGGAAGCTTCCAAGTCAAGCATTATTTACCAACTAAAATGGGAAACGGGGTGGGTGCTATGCACTGTGTTGTGCAATCCTCGACTATTCGATTGTGTTTTGGACGGTCCGGATGTGTTTTGATTTATTACCGGTAAAAATAATCAATATTAAATTAAAATTACCGAATACATCCGGACCGTCTAATAATGCGAGGTAGCCTAAACCTAAAGTAACGATATTAAATTAATTAGTACCATCAACCTAAAGTAACGATATTAAGAGGTGATAAATATCAGTGATATGTATTACTGTCTCTCTTTAAAAATTGGAGACAAATCATAGTTCCAACTCTGTTGTAGTCTTGTAGACATGGCCGGTCTACATGAAAGTACGTGAATGTACTCTTTATCGAATGTACAACATCGACTTCACAATCTATAGACGCAAGTAATAAAGATAGACCTTAACTGTATAAAATGGTCATTTTAATTTCCGTTGGAGCTAGCACGATTGATCTACAAAATCTGATAGAAGATCGAGTACTTAGGTATTTAATCGTGAAAAAATAGGCGGTACCGGCGGCGTTAACATGATAATGTATGATTTGATCATTACATACGATCTGTACCAATACATGCATTTTATGAATATATATAGGAAACTATGAATAGCGTTTTTGATTTTTATATTAATTTCTACTATTGTTTATTTGTCTAAAAAATGATAATGGAATGCACACGCAATTAAACAATAAGCCGGAAGCCTTTGTGCACATTTTTTTTTTATGTGTGTCAAAATTCGACTTCCACACGCATAGCGTGTGCCCCGGCCTCTAGTGTCAAGAGAAACTAACAAGGGTTTCAACACGTTTAAACAGTTAGTCAAGACTCAAGAGCCAAAGTTCCAGGGGAAACTAGATTAATTTTTCCTAATATGAATTCATTGACTCTTTTTTTCTGCATAACAGAACGGAGAGGGACAGCAAAAAAAGAGTTGATTTAGTCTGCCTTTGGAATCGATAATGGGAACCCGGGAAATTTCATGCCATTCCAAATTTCAAATTAGACCAACGCCGAAACTCACACTTCACGTCAGTTTGCATGTCTGATTTTTCCTTTGCCCTTCACTATAAATACACCATTTCGTTTCCTCAAATCTCTCATCAAGCAATTGCAATAATTCCTTACATATATTTTCTAGAGAGGGAGAGAGAGGCAGCATCCGAGACCATTAAATAGAGTCTGTGTAACCTTCAGCCTCACAGCACCTCATCATTTTACATATAGATATCTACGAGATATAGAGGGAGATCGAGATGGAGAGAAACATGAGAATGGTAGTGTTTGGTGTTGTTGCTGCGGTTCTGCTGCATTGTGCAACGGCGGCACAAACGACTTATGTGGTCGGAGACAACTTAGGTTGGGTAATTCCTCCAAATGGTGCGGAGGCATACGTTTCATGGGCTGCTAATAAGAACTTCATGGTTGGTGACATTCTAAGTAAGTATTGCCTTGACATCTCCTCTGTTTTCTTCAAATTTTACGATATACGTTTTGGCACAAATTTTTGTACGACATATCATACAATCCTCGAATTCTAAATATACCATTTAAAACATTTTTCGATTAATTTTCCCTATAAATCTCATCTAAGTACCATATATAGTCTAACACAATTATTATTATTACTCCTCCTATTTGTTTATCCTCAGTAACATGCCAATTAGCATTTTCCTTTCTTATTCGCAACATTAATTCACATCCTCGTCTTATTTGGATTGATGTGTTTGATTCTAAATTCGCAGTTTTCAACTTTGCAACCACCGCACACGATGTGCTCCGAGTGACAAAAGACTCATACGACGCCTGCACTGAAACCAACCCCATCGGCAGCGCAATCACCACCGGCCCGGCCAACGTCAATCTCACCACCGCCGGCGACCACTACTACATCTGCACCTTTGGTAGCCACTGCAACTCGGGACAAAAACTCTCCATCACTGTCTCTGCCAGCGGCACTCCCGGCTCTGCGCCACCTCCAACTTCCACAACCGCTCCTCCTCCTCCGTCCACGCCTTCTCCCACCTCAAGCACCACACCCGAAGCTTGTGCTCCAGCCCCATCGACTACCAACCCGACTGCCGGTGGCCCTAGCACTTCTACCACGCCAGGACAAGTGCCACCTCCCCCTCCAAATTCTTCTTCACCTGCGGTTCTTGGTGGTTCCTTTCTCGCCATGTTGAGCATTGCCGTGGCTGCCTTGTTTTAGATACAAGAAGATACATTACATCCAGAGATAGGGATGATTATTTCGTGATTTTTTGTTATGTTTTCTTGATATTAATATTAATATATGATTGATTTGTACTTAATTCAGTTTTTTGTATTGAAACATTCCATTAATAAATAAATCTAAAACAATAGACAATAATCTAAAATTCGAAATAATGACAAAAAAGACAATGATAATAATATTGAATTTTTTTTTGTCCAAAGACACCCGAAATTAATCAGTACTATCAACCTAAAGCAATGGTATTGAGAGTTGATAAATATTCGTGACATGTATTACTATCTCCCTTGAAAAATTGTAGATTAATCGTAGTTCCAACTCTGCTGTAGTCTTGTAGACATGGCCGGTCTACATGAATGTACTCTTTACCAAAACATTCAACATCGATTTCACAATTTATGTATGTAATAAAAAGATAGACATTTACTGTAGAAAATGGTTGTCCTCCTTTGAAGTCAACATGATTGATTTACAAAATCTGATAGAAAAGTACTTAGGTAGTAGATTGTGGAAAAACTGGCAGTGACGGCGGCGTTACCATGATAATGTATGATTTGATGCATTTTATAAATAAAGGAAATTATGAAGAGCTTTTTTGATGATTTGATATTTTCGGCCTGATCCGCTCACAAAAATATTTTTTTAAAAAAATTTGACACAAGTTTTTTGTTTGAGCCACGCGCAAATTATTGGAGCCGTTCAAAATTTGTTTAAAACATTTTTTGTAACAGTTCCTGTAAAAAAATCAACTCATTTGGATATCGGTAAATGCCTGATTGGTTCATTCAGTTTTATCTTGTAAAATCTAAAAGGATTCAACTAAATGAACCGATCAAGCCCTTACCGACATCTAAATGAGTTGATTGTTTACGAAAATTCCAAAAAACATGTTTTAAACATATTTAACAGCATCGATTAGTAGCCTGGGGCTCTGATTATCATTGTATCACAATTTGAGTTAAAGTTTGTGTTAGCGGAACCGGCCCCGATAGTTATTTCTATTATTGTTTATTTGTCAAAAAAAGATAATGGGATACACATACAATCAAACGATAAGCTGGAAGCTTTTGTGCATTTTTTTGGGGTCAAAATTCCGACTTGCACACGCATTGCGTAACTTCTGGTGCTAAGAGAAACTACCAAGGACTTCAACGCGTTTAAACAGTTAGTCAAGACTCAAGAGCCAAGGTTCCAAGGGAAACCAGATTAATTTTTCCAAAATAAAGGAACGGAGAGTTGATTTGGTCTGCGTTGGGGTTCCCTAGACTTAATTAGCAATGGGAAATTTCATGCCATTCCAAATTGGACCAAACGCCCACGTCGGTTGCATGTCTGATTTTTCCTTTGCCCTTCACTATAAATACACCAGTTCGTTAGCTCAAATCTCTCATCAAACAATTGCAATAATTCCTTACATATATTTTCTAGAGAGGGAGAGAGAGGCAGCATCCGAGACCATTAAATAGAGTTTGTGTAACCTTCAGCCTCACAGCACCTCATCATTTTACATATAGATATCTACGAGATATAGAGAGAGAGAGAGATGGAGAGGAACATGAGAATGGTAGTGTTTGGTGTTGTTGCGGCGGTTCTGCTGCATTGTGCAGCGGCGGCACAAACGACTTATGTGGTCGGAGACAACTTAGGTTGGGTAATTCCTCCAAATGGTGCGGAGGCATACGTTTCATGGGCTGCTAATAAGAACTTCATGGTTGGTGACATTCTAAGTAAGTATTGCCTTGACATCTCCTCTGTTTTCTTCAAATTTTACGATATACGTTTTGGCACAAATTTTTGTACGACATATCATACAATCCTCGAATTCTAAATATACCATTTAAAACATTTTTCGATTAATTTTCCCTATAAATCTCATCTAAGTACCATATATAGTCTAACACAATTATTATTATTACTCCTCCTATTTGTTTATCCTCAGTAACATGCCAATTAGCATTTTCCTTTCTTATTCGCAACATTAATTCACATCCTCGTCTTATTTGGATTGATGTGTTTGATTCTAAATTCGCAGTTTTCAACTTTGCAACCACCGCACACGATGTGCTCCGAGTGACAAAAGACTCATACGACGCCTGCACTGAAACCAACCCCATCGGCAGCGCAATCACCACCGGCCCGGCCAACGTCAATCTCACCACCGCCGGCGACCACTACTACATCTGCACCTTTGGTAGCCACTGCAACTCGGGACAAAAACTCTCCATCACTGTCTCTGCCAGCGGCACTCCCGGCTCTGCGCCACCTCCAACTTCCACAACCGCTCCTCCTCCTCCGTCCACGCCTTCTCCCACCTCAAGCACCACACCCGAAGCTTGTGCTCCAGCCCCATCGACTACCAACCCGACTGCCGGTGGCCCTAGCACTTCTACCACGCCAGGACAAGTGCCACCTCCCCCTCCAAATTCTTCTTCACCTGCGGTTCTTGGTGGTTCCTTTCTCGCCATGTTGAGCATTGCCGTGGCTGCCTTGTTTTAGATACAAGAAGATACATTACATCCAGAGATAGGGATGATTATTTCGTGATTTTTTGTTATGTTTTCTTGATATTAATATTAATATATGATTGATTTGTACTTAATTCAGTTTTTTGTATTGAAACATTCCATTAATAAATAAAAATGTAGTTCCTTGCCTAGAAAGTCAATACTCCTATTGTCATGTTTCTTTCGTCGTCCTCTATATTTTTTTTAATAAGTGTCATCATCTATTCTATACACAAACACTAGTTCCGGCCGGAAACTCAAATTTAAACTGTGTGCTATGCGAGGTCATCATTAGTGCCATATAAAGAGACACATCAGAGATGCTCAAAAATGATTAAGATGACCATAGTTCCGGCCGGAAACTCAAATTTAAACTGTGTTAAAATTTAGACTTTGACAGATATCTTTAGTGCCCTTACTTTGATTTTTTTAATTTGTTCCAACCCTTTGGTGTCTATATTTTGTTTTATAACTTGTTATCTGGACTACAAGATCCGCGACCATAGATGTGGCTGACACAGAGTGACTCTGGGCTAAGGCCTAAGATCGAGGTGGCCGGCTAGCCCCCCCAAAATGCAAAAATTGCTATACAAGTACGGAATTCTTCTCATCGTTAGGAGAAAAATTTGGGTACATATCCGGCACCCAATCCGAGTCGTCCAAACGTGTTTTGGAAGGCCCAGATGCAAGAGTGTAAATTTTCCCTCAAAATTTACAAAAATGCCACTATTGTATATGGGGCCGTTCAAAACATGTTTGGACGTAGTGGCGTAGCCAGAAAATTAGGTCAGTGAGAGCACAATTCATAAACGCCAATGGAGGTCTGGGGTTCCGTAAACGCGTTACAGTTTCGAGGCAAAAATTCATTGAATTGAGGCTTGTTTGTGAGTAATTAGGTGGCTCTGGGGCATCGCCACGTGTTGCCCTAACACCCTTCTCCATCACTTTTTTTTGTTTACCTCCATCACATATTCAGGTAAAACTCATATATTTCGTACTGAGTCCCCACATAAATATGCGCAGGAGAATGACATTAATTATAACATCAAGTAATAGTGCCCCAAGAGCACTAATTAGTTTTATACATAAAAAAAAAGTGATTTACAAATTTATACTTACCTAAAAAAAACAAAAATTCCTCCCAAAAATCCAGTGTGAGTCTGTGCCCACACTCATCTACATGTGGCTCCGCCACTGTTTGGACGGGTTGTATTGGGTACTGGTTATGCAAAATTTTCTCCATCGTTAGAATTTTGAAGCGTATACCTTAAGGAAGTTTCAAACTTTATTGGAACTCAAATGAAGAAAGTTGCTTCATTGACCGTTTGATGCTTGGAAACTTTCAAGTGAAGCAACAAGTTGAGCTCATTTTTCTTCTTTAATTACTTTTCTTCATCCGAATGCATCATTAGTTGGTAAATGATCTCACGACAAAAGGTCTTAGGCAGCCTTAAAATAGCTTTAAAACATGAGGCTTTTCTACTTATCTCATTTTTTTTTTATGTTTGTTTTATTTTTTCCTTCAAATGTGACAGGATAGAGTTCATTTTATTTCACTATTGACTAATTTAGTTTTCCTGAACAGACAATGGGTATTAATTATTGATAGTTAGTGATTTTTGTTTAATTTCTTGTCACAATTTTGGAAATTAATTATTCTCATTGACAAGATGGATTGAAAAAGCTAAAAAAGAATTAAGCTAGAGAAGTTGAAGAAGGCAAGATACGCACTACTACAAAAATGGTTAAAGATGACACACTAAAAATTGAAACAATGACAGTTTTACAAAAACTGTTATCGAAAATATGAGGGTAGAGTTTTGATGTCAGACTATCCTAAAAACTATCATCTTTGCGATATAATATGACAGTTTAGAATAAAAGTGAAATTATTATTACTTTCTTTAATGTCAATTTTTGCTTAAAAGTGACATTAAAAGTCTGAACTTATGTAACTGACATTGAAAGTCTATATTTTTTATGATGCTTTATAAGCGTCATTGAAACTGTCATCTTATACTTTCAATGTCTAAGATGACAGTTTAATTCAAAACTAACATTAAAAGTGCTCAGCTTACATTTTTTCAAAAATATAGTATAAATATTTTTGTTGGTCTTTTGTTAACAACAAGTGTGCTAGATTAGTTGGTATCACGCGCGCGCGGGGAACTCATGGTCTTGAGGTAAATTTTACGATATACGTTTTGACACAAATTTTCGTACGACATATCATACATTCTACAGTAGTATATATTGATTGTAAAGGTATGTTATTAACACAACATGTTGCACCACAATTTAATAGAAACATTGATCCTCGAATTCTAAATACACCATTAATTACAACATTTTTCAATTAATTTTCCACATAAATCACATCTAAGTACCATAGTTTGAAGGGAAATCAAGTCTATTTTTGGCTCCAATGTGAAGATTTGACATAAAAGAAAACTCTGTTTTCCGGCATATTAATAAACGAAAATCCCACATTTCATTGATTTCAATACACGTTTTTATGATTTTTCATAAATTTTCATCATTACTATATACTTTTCACGAATGTCTAACCCAATTATCTTTTTTTTTTTTATCCTTAGTAACTTGCCAATTAGCATTTTCCTTTTTTATTTGCAACATTAATTCACATCCTCGTCTTATTTGGATTGATGTGTTTGATTCTAAATTCGCAGTTTTCAACTTTGCAACCAACGCACACGATGTGCTCCAAGTGACAAAAGACTCATACGACGCTTGCACTGATACCAACCCCATCGGCAACACAATCACCACAGGTCCGGCCACCGTCAATCTCACCACCGCCGGCGACCACTACTACATCTGCACCTACGGCAGCCACTGCAAGTCGGGCCAAAAACTCACCATTACCGTCTCTGCCAGCGGCACTCCTGGCTCCGCGCCACCCCCAACTTCCACAACCGCTCCTCCTCCTCCTCCTTCCACACCTTCTCCCACCTCTAGCACCACACCCGAAGCTTGTGCTCCGGCCCCATCGACCACCAGCCCCCCTGCCAGTGGCCCTACCACTTCTACCACACCAAGACAAGTGCCACTTCCACCTCCGGATTCTTCTTCGCCTGCGGTTTTTGGTGGTTTCTTTCTCATCATTTTGAGCATTGCCGTGGCCGCCTTGTTTTAGATACAAGAAGATACATTACATCCGGGGATACGGATGCTTATTTCTTGGCTTTTTTGGTATGTTTTCTTGCTTTAAATATTAGTATATGATTTATCTGTAATTCAGTTTTGTATTGAAATTAACATTCCATAAATAAATAAAAAAGTAGTTCCTTGCCTAAAATGTCAATATTGTCATGTGTCTTTCAGTGTATGGATTTTTTATAACTTGTTATCAGTACTACAAGATCGGTGAATCATAGATGCGGTTGACACAGAGTCAACCCTGGGCTAAGGCCAACGATTGAGGTGGCCAGCTTGCAGCTTGGAGCCTTGGAAGGGTACTTGGACCCATTATTTTAGTTTTAATTTTTTTTCGAGTAAAATTGGTTCGTCTCGGAAGAGAACAATCTACAAAGTAAAAATTACACGTAAGAATTTGAAAAGTAAAAATTATTGTCAGGATCTTAAACAATTCACTAATGTAAAAAATAAATCAAAAATATATTTTTTGGATTATTTTTGTCTTTATTCAAAAGAAATTTAGTTTGGTTCATATTATTGTTTGTTTTTTGTTTTACATTCCTTTCATCAAGACTAATCAACTATCCACAAAAACATTAATGCAAAACTAATAAATGCGAATTGTTTAAATAAGGATGAAAAATAATCCGACTTGGTAATTATTAAGCCAAAACAGGCCGTTCCAAGTTTCAACTTCGAGTCCGATAAAAATAAAAAATAAAAAAAAGAAGAAGAATAGTTTCAACGTCCAGATGGGTGACCTGCATTTTAAACTCCAATTACTGTATTAATGGCAAATTTGGGATCAAATATTTTTTTTTCCGGATCAAATCCAAGAATTGATGCGGTTAATTTCTTATTCCACGACAATTGGCGACAATGTATGATTTGGTATTGAAGTATAATTCGTAGGGATGGACAAAGAAACCGTCGAACTGCGAATACAAAACCGAATTATATTCTTTATGCAAAACTTCGTTGCTTCAAATGCTTTTTAAATAAATTATCTCAATTTGAAGTATACCGTAGTTTGATACCAAAGCCCAATCGTAGTCTAATGGTTTGGAGTGGTTTGGTTTGGTTTGGTTTTATGTGTTTTACGGATTGGTTTGGTAATCAAAATCTTCAAACCGTAAGAGTTGGTTTGATTCTTGATTTACCACAAAACCAAACCATCCGATCCGTAATTACCCCTAATAAATTGATCAGTTATTAGGAAAGCATCGATTATTCTTCTAATACATAATCGTTTTTATTAAAGTTTGAAACTTATATATGTATAGAGTAGTGAATATTATTCACAGCATGTGTCTGCAGCTTAGATATAAAGTTGGAAACTGAGGTTGTGTTTTGCCTAACTTGAATTTCTTAAAGACGATGGATAATTGATTGTTAGTGATTTTTTGTGTAGCTTATTATAGGGACTAATCATTCATTTCGAATAAATAAATTAAAAAATATAAAAATATGGACAAAAGTTGGAAATAGTCCAAATAATACGATCCTAAAAATACCGAAACGATGGTGAAATTTTGTTTTCAAAAATCAATTCCTCTTTGTGAACTTTTTGAGGCCTTTGGTCATTATTATTTAAGAAGACGTGGCTCTTAGCCAATTTGGTTATATATATCTTGGGTTCCAAGAGGAAGGTATAGATTACGAGTCTATGGAAAGACTTCGAACTCCCTTTGATTGTTAACACCCCAACCTTCCCGTTAACCCCGCTGATGCATATCTTATGGTGAAAAAAAGTCATAATTCTTTGACTTTTAAAATTTTGTTTGTCAAGAAAATGATTGATCTATAAAACATGTCATTGGTCAACCAAAACTGTTAGAAAACATTAAGCAAACATGCAGCGAAAGTAATACCAAAAGGTTTTATCCAAATACTCCACATATACAAAAAAAAATTCTTTAATGCAACCATTATTTGCAAGGAAAATTTATTGAAATGGTTCCTCTAGTTTCACTCATGTTTTATTTGGTCCCTCTCTTTCAATTTCACTCAATCGAAGCTTGTAGTTTCGATTTAGTACGAATTGAGTATAATTGATAATGGACGTTAACAAAGTTTACGAAAATCCCAATTTTGGGATTTTCTTAGGGACAAACATGACTTTTTGCTCTCACTTCCGCCCAAAACAGAAACTGTAACCACTTGGTATCCTTTCACCCTATCTTTTGTCGTCTGAAGTGAAAAAAGGAAGAAAAAAAGAAAGAAAGAAAAGAGAGCAACTCTTCCCTTTCCTCATCTTCGAGTTTCCACACAGATTAAGAAACATCGAAGATCAAGTTCTCCCATTCAACACTTACGTCGAACCCAATGTCGATCTTTAGGGTAAAAGTGAAGAGTTGCTCTCTCTCTCTCTCTCTCTCTCTCTCTCTCTCTCTCTCTCTCTCTCTCACACACACACACACACACACACACACACACATTTCAGACGACAAAAGATAGGGTAAAAAGATACCAAGTAGTTAGGTTTTTGTTTTGAATAAAAGTGAGGGCGAAAAGTAAGGTTTGTCCCTAAAAAAAAACCCCAAGTTGGGATTTTCGTTAACCTTGTTAACGTCCGTTATCAATTGTACTCAGTTCGCACAAAATTGAAACTCCGGGGTTCGATTGAGTAAAATTAAAAAGAAAGGGACCAAATCGAGACAGGGGTGAAACTAGAGGGGCCATGTCAATAAATTTCCCTATTTGCAATGCCCTCTGGGTTGCATGTATGTATGTATAGGTCCATCGAAAAGTTATCATGTACTGTATCAATGAGCGCGTCAAAAATCCGTGACATATGTTGTTTCTCTTTTAAAAATTTTGGAAGAAATCATTGATTCATTGTAGATCTAGACATGGTCGTCTACATGAACGTTCAACCCATTTAAGACTAATTTTTCCAATATGGATTCATTGATTTTTCTTTTAACAGATAGGAAAGGTACAAAAAAAAATAAAAATTTGATTTAGTCTGCGTTTGGGGCTTTCCACGTTAGGGTCCTAGACTTATAAATTCCAACCATTGGGACCCGACTTTATGGCATTCAAAATTGGACCAACGCCCAAACTCACACTTCGTTTAAGTGCATGTCTGATTTTTCCTTTCCCCTTCACTATATATACACACCCTTTTGTAACCTCATATCTTCATCCAACAAATTGCAATACTTCTAAGAGATCATTATACAGAATTTGTGTAATCTTTAACCTTACAACAACTCATCATTTGACATATAGATATCTAAGAGATCTAAAGAGAGATGGAGAGGAACATGAGAATGGTGGTGTTTGGTGTTGTTGCGGCGGTTCTGCTGCAATGTGCGGCGGCACAAACAACGTATGTGGTCGGAGATACCGTAGGTTGGACCATACCTCAAAATGGTGCAGAGGCTTATGTTTCATGGGCTTCTAATAAAATAAAACCTTCATAGTTGGTGACGTTTTAAGTAAGTGCCTTGTCATTATCCTGTCTTTTGCTTCACACATCTTGCTATATAATCAATCAAAAACTATGTGCAGATTAATTTCTTGCACAAATCAATGTGATCCAGGCTTTTTATTCTTTTCTTACCGTCAACTAATTCTACCAAAACATTAATTGCACAACACTATAAAATCACATTATTTTGAATCATAATTTCAAAACAAATACTGATAAGTTTTCGAATCATTTTGATCTATCATCTCGTTTGTCAACCCGTCTTTAAAACTAACTTGATTTTATCAAACACTAATTTTAATTTGAAAAATACATGGTGCAATTAAGATGGTTATTAATTTGGACAGGGATGACGTGATCACGCAATAATCAAATCCACCCTATTTGTATTGGGTCTTTCTATTGACTGCTCATTAAACTGATGATAAACTAAAGAAAAATAACAAAATCACCCAAATTCCAATACTACATTTTTTACACTTTTTTCATGAATTTCATTTACGTTATGCACTTAATTTTCACATATTCCGAATTGAATTTTTAACCTTGGTAACAATCCAATTGGCATTCCCCTTTCTTACTTGCACCTTCGATTCACATCCTTATTTAATTGATGTTTTCAACTTTGAATCTACAGTTTTCAACTTTGTAACCAACGAACACGACGTGCTCCAAGTAACAAAAGACTCATACGACGCCTATACTGAAACCAACCCTATCGGCAGCACAATCACCACAGGTCCGGCCACCGTCAATCTCACCACCGCCGGCGACCACTACTACATCTGCACCTACGGCAGCCACTGCCAGTCGGGCCAAAAACTCAGCATCACCGTCTCTGCCAGCAGCACTCCCGGCTCAGCGCCACCTCCAACTTCCATAATCGCTCCTCCTCCTCCTCCATCCACGCCTTCTCCCACCTCTAGCACTACACCCGAAGCAATCGCTCCGGCCCCATTGACTACCAACCCGACTGTCGGTGGCCCTACCACTTCTACCACGCCTGGACAAGTGCCGCCTCCGGCTTCTTCTTCGCCTGTGGTTCATGGTGGTTTCTCTCTTACCGTTTTGAGCATTGCCATGGCCGCCTTCTTTTAGATACAATCAAACAAGAAGATATATTGTAGGGGGAAAATGGGGATGGTTTTTTTTTTGGATCGGTAATGGGGATGGTTTTTTGAATGGGTTTTTCTTTATTTTCTTGAATTAAATATTGGTATTTGATTGGTTTGTAATTCAGTTTGTATTTGAGCATTTGATAAATAAATTTATGTCATAGAAAATCGATATTGTCATGTTTCTTTCCTCGTTTACTTAGAACAAAGGTGAGAATGTTTTTTTTTGGGGGGGGGACAAAGGTGCTTAGAATGTTAATGTCATAATAACAAGTATTCGGTGAGTTTCTTTACATGATACTTTACATGGATCAATCACGTGCAATATATGAGATCATCAAATTAATAATGTGTTTACCCGTGTTATTTGAAGTGATATTCAAATGTGATTACCATAACAATCCGGGAAACTCAAATTTAACTAGGATAAATTTCATTTACCTCCCCCGAGGTTTCTAACAAATACAGAGACCTCCCTTATACTTTATGAAATTCTACTGTTCTCCCTTACTTTTTCAAACTAATTGTCACTTACCTCCCATGCCGTTACTTTAAGGCTAACAGTGTTAACTTTTTACGTGAAATGATCGTAGTACCCTTAATACATATTCTCCACCTTAAAAAAAAAAACTCTTAAATAGAGTTGAAAAAGTTTTTCAAAAAAATTAAAAATGTTTTTCATTTAAAAAACATAGTTTTTTTTGTAGGAAAAAAAAAGCTCGTTTTGAAAATAGTTTTTTAAACAGTTTTTTTATATTATTTTCAGATTTTTGAAAAAAAAAACTATTTTCAAAACTTCATTTTTTTAACGGTTTACTAAAAACTAGTTTTTTATCCAAAAAAATATTTTCAAAACTTTCGTATTTCAAAAAAAATGTTCTAAAAGAACATTTTCCAAATTTAGTTTTTTTTCCACTCCAAATACTATTTTCAACAAAAAAAAAATTCAGAAAGTCGTTTTTTTGGAAAAAAAAAATCTCTTCAATGCTTTTTGTTTATAATCTATTTTTTTAAATGAGGAACTATTTAATTTTTTCAAAAAAAAACATTTTTAACTCTATTTCATAAAAAAAAAAAATTCTTTAAGATGAAGAATATATACCAGGGGTACTACAATCATTTCATGCTTAAAGTTAACACCGTTTGCCTTAAAGTAACGGCATGGGAGGTAAGTGACAATTAGTTTGAAAAGTAAGGGAGAACAGTGAAATTTCAAAAAGTATAGGGGAGGTGACGCAGCGGAATTCACGATAGACTAGTTAGCGTACTAGTCCAAACGAAGATACGTCTCGAATCCTCGAGAGTTCTTGAATCCACAAGAAGAAAGAGATTAACTCTGATTTGTTTATTGAATAAAAGCTCCCGAATAATAGAGATTACAAGCCATTTTATAGGGAAACCCTAGCAAACCCTTAAAAGACTACTAAAAAAATTAATATCTCGGAAATTGGGGAAACTTCCAATTGAAAACTAGAAACAAATCTAAGACTTTCCCAACTGGAATCAATAAAAACGGAGTTACACGCTAAGAGTAATTTGTAATCTACATATTCCCTAGTAAAATAACGAAATTGAAAACCTAAACGAAGGAATTTGGCCGAAATCCACCATGCGTCACGACTAATGGTGGTGAGTATTGACCCCTGCGCGATTCTGCTTCAGACCACCAAAATTGGGCCTATTCCGGGCTCGTTGATAAATTGCCCAATTTGGCAATTTTCAATTAAGAGCTGTTTGGGCCTCCGAGCCTTTGCCGATCCAACTGATCATGGAATTGGATCGTTACTTGTTCTACATCAAGAGATCTCTGTATTTGTTAGAAATCTCAGGGAAGGTACGTAAAATTTACCCATTTAACTAACTACTAACATGTTGTTAATGCCTAACAGCTTATTAATGCCTCCCTCTCGTGTGGCTTGGAGCCTTGTCGGTGAGATTTTTTTTAATGCGACCGTTATTTATAACGCCCTCTCACATGATGTGGGTTTTAACTTTCATGTATCTACAGGTCCCATGCATCCATATGCATGGCCGGCCCTTGGGTAAGGCCCAAGAGGCCCGGGCCTAGGGCATTAAAAATTAGTCCAAAAAAGGGGGCACTCCAATAATTTTTAGTATTAGGCCGAGTATGAGTCTTTTGAAGCCGAAACAAGCAGTCCAATTAGGTTTTAGGACTCTAAAATTGTTCATGTTGAAGCCCAATGATACTCACAAAGCAAAAGCCCATTTGATGGCCCAATAAAATCAGAGGATAAACACACTAATTTTTTTTTTAGAAAATTATGTAGCGAATAGGTTCACACCAATCCTTTTTAAAAATATGTTCTTGTTCATTTTATATTTGGGTTGAGCGTTCAAAAGAGACTAACCAAAATTTTTGACATGTATTATAAGAAAAAAAAAAACGAGTGGTCATGTGACTATTGAAAGGTACATGTAGTGCAGCTAGTGTCCACATGCCAACATTAACGGGTAATTGATCCACAGCCGCCACCAAAGCCGCAACTTGCCGCTTCCATTCAATGAAAAGCTGGTGGCGCAAGAACAAGACGACATTGCCCATGTCGAGCCGCTTCTCCTTGACTAACCAGCTCCACCCTTTGCTGTTTAATATGGACTAAAAGAATTATGTAAACAACTAATTCCGCTTTTGTTCTTTAGTTATAAAGAAATATAGGGCACAACTTCGGAATTAGGCCTAAGGCACCCAAATACCTTGGGCCGGCCCTGCCCATATGAGAGGTGGCTTACAAAATAACCGTTGCATAGTAAATTTTCTCCTTGTTGGGTACTTTGGCGGTTTGGCCCATTATTCGTCTATGGGCCCATTAAAGGGCTTCCAACGTTCAGATGGGCCGCCAGCATTTCCAATGAGAGTTCAGCCCAACATATGCCACCCTCGACTAATTCTAAAGGTTTAATCCCATTGTCAACTTACGGAGAGCCAATTAAAGGCAAAGCAAAGTTTTATAGGGAAAGCAAAGTTTTAATTGGAGAATAATTCATATTTCAGGATTTATAGGGAAAGACATCTACTATTAGAGCATCCTCATTGGCCTAACCAAAATTGAATAATCAAAAGTTGCTACATCAGCTTTTGGTTATCCATTTATAGGTTACTAAAGAGTTTTTTTTTTTTTTTTTGATTGGCTAGATTAGAATGTGATGTCAATTTAAATGGAAAAGAGTAAGTGGGTGTTTGGCGCAAATTTATATATTCTGTGATTTGAAAAACGCATAACCATAAAACTTGGTCCCGGGCATCCACCATTACACCCACAATGATCGGCCATATTATTGCTATCCGTAAGTAATGGAAAAGAACAATTACCTATTTATATTACAGATGGTATGAAGTGTTTGATAGTGTGTGAAAAATTGATTATGCATCTGTAAAGTGTTTGAGAGTACTACAATCAAATTATTGGATTGTGGGTGAAGATTTGATCATAATGTCCTTAGTACTATTATGACTCCATATACAAATGACATTATTTCTTTTGTTTAAGTTTCAAATAATAAATAAATTTAATTTGGTACTTCTGCAAAAAACTTTATATAATTGAGAAACACAATCCAGAATCCCTTCCAAACACACTCTAAGTTAAAGCGAATTCAATCATTCAAGCGAATTCCCTGGGTTCAACAAATGTACTAATTTTTTTTATAATTTGATTCTTTTAATATTATCTGCACTGGATCAGCCGTAGATGTCCATTGTAAATGAAAACTCCGGTTAAAGTTGTAAGAAATTAGGGGTGATTTGGCAAAAAAAAAATAAACTTGTTTTTTGGTTTATTGGTTTATGTAGCAATAAACCAAAAAACTCATTTGGTTCAAATTGTGATTTATTCCACTGTTTAAAGAGAACTCATGTGGTTTATTTGCCAAACCACT
>JAXBDA010003171.1:0-36543 GCA_036023075.1 Gaultheria prostrata | reverse complement strand
ATTACTGTTATTCATTTCTTTAAATTTATCGTTCATAAACTGTTTATTTGAATAAAAGTTTTCAATAAAAATCTTTTCAGAAAAATCCCACAAATATTTAGTAAAGACCGGAAAATTCCGGGCACGCGGGGTGCATTTTTCAAAGAAAACCTTCCCCGCGGGTAACCTGGCTCCCGAACCCAAAAATCTCTATTTTTCGCAAACCAACCCCCTTTTTCAGCGGCACAAAAAAGAGTCATATTATTTTTCTAAACGGTTCCTCGGATACCTAACATTTTCCAAAAATTAAATTCCGGGTGGCAACTCTAAATTTTCTTTTTCCCTTATTTTTCGTCATCGTTTTCACAAACAAAAATCGTCGTGGGCCGCCGACCGTCCACAGGGGGCTTGGTTACGAGAGGGGAAGGGTTTTAACTTTTAAGGCACCCCCCTCGCCCGGTCCGTAAACCGATCTCTACTCAATGATTTGTGGGATGTGGAAAATGCTTAAAATTTGACTTCATACACATAAAATCGGAATATGGGGACGAGGACACTTATGTAAAATAAAACACAATAAGAATGCTACGGTGAAAGTGCGTGTTCGTGTATTTACAATGATATGGATGATGATGGTACGTAAACATAATGCAATAGACAGATTAATGACTAATATGATCTGAAAATAACATCAATAAAGCTAAAACAACTAAATAGACAATGCAGCAGTCAAAATTAATCTGTCAGTCAGCACTGGTGTTGAGCGCTCAAAGGGATCTTGAGCGCTCAACACCCCTCAAACCCAGCAGTTTCATGTTTTGATTCAAACTCATGAATACTCAACCACAATATCAAATGGCATCTGTAAACTGGTTTTAAAGATTGATTTAGGACAAAATAGCAATATCCATCAATTGGAGGATTTTTTTATGAATAAAATGCAAACTTAAAGAACGGGTATTCATGAGAAACAAGAAGCATGAGTTGAGAGAGACATAAAACAGACTAATAAGACTTCATAACACACACACACAAAAACTGGAATGATTAAATCAACAGCAAAAGGCCAAAATAAACAAATGAAATAATCTGTCCAGCAGGAGACAGCTTGAGCACTCAGGGTCAGCTTGAGCGCTCAGACCATCCCTTGATTTGTGAGCTGTGGTAATTTTGTTACACTTCTCTTTTGAGCTTTTGAATACTGATATTCACCAAAGAAAGTGAGATAAACCTTCTTGTTCTTTGAAATGTGAGTTTTTCCCTTTTTATGATGAAACAATCCCCTTTATAGCCTTTTGATGTTCATTTATGGATGATCAAGAAAAAAATAAACTGATTTAAGAACAAAATGATCATCAAAGGGCCATTCAAAGTGATTGTGACATGAAAAACTGATTGAAAACACAAAACTCACAAAACTGTTAAAAAGTGGCCTGAGCGCTTAAAGAGTGCCATGGGCGCTCAGGGCACTTTTTAAGCAAAAAATTTTGAAAATATTTTTCTTGATTTCTATGACCTTCTAAAGTCACAGCAAGTATAGGGAACTTGCATGAGCTTACTAGTCACCCTCAGAAGAGACCAAAGCTTTGATTGAAACTTGTTTTCTACCTTTTTGGAGTTGAACAAGGCTTGAACTTTGATTTCTATTGGGTAAAGACTTGGGGGTCAGTTTATGGACTTAAAATAGTAGGATTTTGGTTGTTTTATGATTGCTTAGGACCAATTTTGTTGTACTATGGATGGATGATGGTATTTGAGGTTTTAAGGTGGGTTTTTGGCTTTGGAAGATGGATTTTGGATAATGGAAATGGCTTGAACGAATTTGTAAGGTTGAGGTGAGTTTATGGAGCTTGAGAAGAGAGAAAGGGAGTGGATTTTGCTGGTCGGGGAGAGAGAATGACAGTAGGAGTGTAAGAAAGAGATGAGAGGGGGTATATATAGAAGAAAAATGGGGGGAAATGGGTTTGGTTTTGAATTGGCCTTGAGGTGTGATTAAGGAAGGGGTTTATGGGTGATTGTAGGGTTATTGGACGTGTTTGGGGGGAACAACATTGGGGAACAAACGCTCCCCTTGCAGGAGAATCTCATTATGAGATGTCCTACAGAACTATCTGCCCGGGGGTTGAGCGCTCAAGAGGGGCTTGAGCGCTCAAGGGCACTGCAGAACTAACCAAACATTGCGGGGCTGCCCTGGGTGCTACCAAACTCCGATTTAGGCGTGGTTTGAATCGTTTGAAAGGTGTTTGAGTCTACTTTCTAATCCAAGTGGTTCCAATGTAAAATGATTTGTACATCCAAGTGTGTGACCATTTTACCCTCAAGAGGTCGGGAAAACGGGTCATTTTAGTGAAACGAGCGCATCTTCCTCATTTCAAATGGAAAGGGACATATTATATATCAAAAAAGAGGGTTTTGAATGTTCTAGAAGATGGTGTAGGCTTGGGTTTATTTTAAGGTGATTTTGGTTTCGTTTTGGGGTAATGTTTGAAGGATTTTCAAGTTCAAGCCTTGTTCCGGTCCTCAAAGTAAACATCATTGGTCTATTTCATCATTGGGAATGCATGTGCGTATCCCGGGTTCAAAATTGGGGTGTCTACAACGTGATGAAAGTAAGTCTCACGTCAAGTATCGGGTAATTCCGAGCCCGTTTGATATTTCTGGGGACACCGCGCTTCCCGAGATGACCGATTCCATGATCATGGACATCGAGACCCAATTTTCAAGATCTAAACCATTGATAACTCATTTGTAACCTTATTGAAGTCCCACGTAAAATTTCAGGTCAATCAGACTTCGTTTGGTCATCCGATCGCTTATAGCGCTCCAATTCAACCGAAAGCTGGCGATCTCATTTCTCTATCTTCGGAGCATAATTTGGAAAAACGGACGTCTCCATGACGCTCAAGACACCTCAAAACCTTGGGGATACCTCCATGGATGTCATTGGATCAAAGAATTGCACGCGAGCACGGACGAGCCGGGACTACACCGCGCAAAGCGGTGCGAATCCCTAGGAACCATTGGGAGGCTGCCACATGGGTAGGCTCCCATAGTAAATATGAGAAGCCATTTCTCATTTCTCCCACCCCTGACACTTGTAGACACCCTAATTTTGATGCTCGTGCATCCCCAATGATGAAAAAGAGCGCAAAATGTACCTCAGAACGATCCCTCAAGTCAAACAAACCCAGAAAACCAAGAAAAAGGACCAACACCAAATCCAATTAAACCGTATGGTGTAATTTTCACTCCTGTACGGCATAAAAAGACACTTGCACCGTACGGTATTCCCAACCAAACTGTACGATATGACTCTTGGCACCGTACGGTACCTTGTCCCATCACCGTGATTCCCGGGTTGCTCCAACAGCTCAGTGCAATGGCGTAACACGGCAAACCCTACGCGTAACTCACCTTCTTACCATGAGAATCTCAACTATGGAGGGGAAGTACAGCACCCTTAAGCCTATAAAACCCGACCTCCCTCAAACGGTTTCGGGTAGCTCTGAACTCACACAAAAACCGATTGAAAATCCTAGTGAAACCCCTGTCTCTCAAAAAATCTGCTATACTGCCACCCTTGCTCATCCATAATCCCAAAATTATACCAAAACGTTGTCCCATAAAACGTCTCATTCCAACCGGTTTCGTTCTCATCCGAACCATTTCGAGGTATAAATTGTGTTCCCCAACCTAGAATCAAAACTTGGAAGCTCTAAGGGGTCTTCCCAAGTTCAGGATGGATTCTGATACCCTTTCTCAGACTTGGGTATTCATTTATCTTTCACAAAATTAGGCTCCTGAATGTGTGTTGCGTGATATCTCTTTGTTTTCACGTAATTACATTCATGTGAGGAGGTACATTTTTTTTTCTTTATCAAATTCATTTTCCTAGTTCCCCATGGTCTTCAAAAACCATGATTTTTGTAACGAAAACAATGGCTATTATCATTCTGACGAAAATGAAATTTTGAAAATACACTAAGCAGTTACACCGTACGGTGTATATATTTCCACTGTGCGGCATGGGTTCCTGCACCGTACGGTATAGCTGGTAAAATTTTTCCCATACTATGTTTTCTGAAATCCGGTGCTCTGTTTTTAACTTCTAGTCAATTATTATTACACTGACCCCTCCTGTATTTCTTGTTCTTGCTTTCATACCCCTCTTTTAGTTATTTCGTTGATTTAAATGTTTACTTGCATGTTACGTGGTTAATTGTCGTTATTTATTCCTTTAAAGTGTTATTTCCTTCATTTATTCGTTTATGTGAACAAAGTTTTCAATAAAATATTTTCAGAAAAATCCCACAAATATTTAGTAAAGACCGGGAAATTCCTGGGTGTGCGGGGTGCTTTTTCGAACAAAACCTTCCCCGTTCGTAATCTGGCTCCCAAACCCAAATCTCTATTTTTCGTAGATCAAACCCTTTTTTAGCGGCAAAAGAGTCATTATTTTTCTTAAAACGGTTTCTAGGGTACCAAACATTTTCCAAAAATTAAATCCCGGGTGGCGACTCTAAAATTTTCTTTTTCCCTAAATCGCCCCTTTTTCCGAAACAAAAAGCGTGGGCCGCCCGACCGTCCACAAAATGGCGACTCCGCTGGGGATCGTTATTTTTTAAATTAATCTTTATTTTTGATATTTTACACTTGTAAAACAACCCTCGAAAGCTTGACACAACGTACACGCCTAGCGTTGTCAAACAAAGGAATGGTGCCAGGGTGAGAGCCCGACCAATCCGGACTGGAGCTTTCCCGGTTGTTTGCTTGAGTAAAATTTCAAAATATTGATGAATTTAAAAAGTGAGCCAAACTTGAAAAATATTGTGGGACTTTGAAAATGATTTTATTGCTAAACTTTTGCATTGCACGTGCATCGACGTTGGATAAGCCCTGTCGCTGCGTCTTGGTTACCCTACCCGACTCGCCGGTGTTAGGACATTCCAAGATTCTTGGCAACCCTGGACGATGATGAGTCAACCTGTCGTTACTACCTTTGCCACGCTGTACACTTGGCATTGGGAGGCAAATATTGACTCTAGTATGGGGAACCCCCTAAACCAAAACCGGCCTTTGCATATAGAAAACCCTAAAACCTTCTGTAGACACCCCAATTTTGATGACTTGTGCATCCCCGATGATGAAAAGAACACGAAATATACCTTGGAGCAGTCCCTTGGGTCAAACGGGTCAAAAGAACCAAAACCCCAAAACCACCTGAACCGCACGGCTTCATTTCCAAAACCGTACGGCTTAAAATTCCACCAACACCGTACGGTGTAGTTATATGCACCGTGCGGTCCATCTTTGTGCACCGTACGGCACCTTGTCCCATCCCGCGAATCCTGGCTCTGTTCTGCAAATTCGAATCTCATGAGTATTACGTACTTGGCCAAAAGGCTACCCATAGCTCGCAACGGTAGCGTGAAAGGCTTGGTTAACGTATGAGCTCATGGATTCCTCCTCTCTTATATATATCGAGCTCCCTCGAATGGTTTGGGTGGCTAAGAACTCAGACACCAACAAAATCTCTCTAAATTTGTTATCTTATTACTCTGCCAAAAAAAACCGTTCCCAGCCAAAGCAATACCCAAAGCCCTTGCCTTTACATCTCATAATCGTCATCTCCAACCTCCAAACCGACTCATTCAAGTGGAGTATTTGCTCTCTGAGGGGTTTCCTATTGAATCCGAGGAGAACTCCATAGTTCGTCCTTGGGTTTGAAAGGAGTATTTCAATAAATTTAAGTCTCTCGGATGGATATTACATGATATTAGCCATTATCACGGAACGTCATCCTCGTGGGGAGGTATATTTCTTCCTTAAAACTTTTCTCAAAGTCTTTCAAAAATCATCAAAAGTCATATTTTTCACAAAGAAAACAGAGGCCCTTTTCATTCTGACAAAAATCAAAATTTTCAAAATTTTGTGCTATCAGTGGTACCGCGCGGTGTCAGTCGGACACCGCGCGGCATCTATTCCAACGCCGCACGGCGTCAGAGGAAAAATCAATTTTTTTATGCTCTGTTTCGGGTTTTGATGCTCTGTTTTGGAAAAAAACTTACATGAGCTTTATTACACTGACCCCCCTTGGCTTTTAATTGTTACTATTACATCCCCTCATGTTATTTATTATTTCAATTAAGTATTTATTTATGCTTTAAATGTTTTGTTGCATTATTTGTTTATTCAAAATGTCATTTTATTGCATTGTTTGACTTGTCATTGTTATTTATTTCTTTAGAATAATTATTTACTGTTTATGTGAATAAAGTTTTCAATAAAATCTTTTCATAAAAATCCCACAAATATTTAGTAGAGACCGGAAAATTCCGGGCACGCGGGGTGCATTTTTCAAACAAAACCTTCCCCGCGGGTAACCTAGCTCCCGAACCCAAATCTCTATTTTTCGCAAATCAAACCCTTTTTCAGCGGCACAAAAAGAGTCATTATTTTTCTAAACGGTTCCTCGGGTACCTAACATTTTCCAAAAAATTAAACCCCGGGTGGCGACTCTAAATTTTCTTTTTCCCAGACTGCCCTTTTTCAAAACAAATAAATCAAAAAGCGTGGCACCGTCCACACCTTCCGACCTACGACAGGGCCCACAGGGTAGGATACCATGCTACTTGTTTACCGCTTTCCTATATCCTGCTGGCACGCTACTTGTTTACCGTTTTTGCACATACCATGCTACTTGTTTACCGCTTTGGTATATCATGCTCTCTTTTTACATGCATACACAAACTAGGTTGGCCTTAGGTTATCACTTCACTCACAAGAGGATTACCCCAATAACCTCTGGTTAGGCTAAAAATCCAAAAATCCCATTTTTCAAAATCACTGCAAATAGGCTCCAATTTTTCCAAAATAAGAAGCAACATGTATTTCCTTTTGTCAGAGTCTGTATCTGAACAATGGCTGACCGATCCGGCAACAAGAGGCTCAAGTCCACCCTCTCCACTCATTATAACACTCTAACCTGGATCATTGAGGAATACAAGCCAACCAAACCTGAGGAGAAGACTACTGAAGAAGAAAAGCTCTACAAATGGGTCGATCAGCTTATTGCACCTAACCAGTCAGGGTCATCGGCTCAGTGGGACAGTTCTGAAAGTTATCCAGGATGGAAATTTTATATCTCACAAGACAACAATCCAAGGGAACTCCCCGACAAAATCACTGTCAGGTATGAAGAAGACGATGGTGACTTCACAACCATGCCGCCAGTCAAGTACTTCATGCCCGAAGGACAGCCAGTTTACTACTTCGAGGACCCAGTCACTGGCCATAAGTATTGGGACGAGTGTGACTGTGATGAGTGCTATGAAGAATGCCTTCGCAACAACGATGGCATGACCCCTCAGCAGCTCAAGGAACAGTATGCTTGGGAGAAACAGCAGGAAGAGGAAGCCAGAGCCCGCAAAGGAAAGCAGAAAGTCAGTGAAGCCAGTTCACCAGCTAGCCCAATAACCCCAACTCACCCCATCCCATGAAGTCACAATCTAAACAAGTGGAAAGTGCGCTAACAACCAGATTTGATCAAGCCGTCAAAGGCCTCTTTTGGAATAAAGCCAGCATTAGAGTTCGCAGTCCGAGTCTGTTGTACTATATCTATCCGTAGTTGCATTTGCTTATCAAGTCTGTACCAGTTTGTTTATCGAATCTGTTGTTATCTACTTATCGAGTCTGTAGTTGATCACGCTTTGCTTATCGAGTTTGTGTTCCGTTAGCCCAATCAGTTGGAATCTGTTGTAATCTATCAGCCTTAATGATGTGGAACAATCGATGATTAATGGAACATATTTTTGCAAAACTAAGAGCCAAATTGCAGTCCCGAACTACGTTACGGCCTGATTCCTCTCTACGGGGATACGTAGGCAACCTTGGTCCGGCCGTTGTTTTCAAAATTTTGGAAATTTGAACATATTCAGTAAAATCCAAAAGAAGATTGGGGCAATCCTTCAAATTGCATCATGCATCGCACTTCATTCTTTCATGTAAATATGTTGCACATACAACATCATTTAATTTAATTAGTTCATACCATCAGTACATAATCATTTGCAAAAACAAGAAAACTCCTATACCTAGTTGGACTCGAACTCCTCAACAACGATTTATTCGAACTGAGTCAAGAGCAGTACAGTCAGCTAGACTTCCAGTTATGGCCAAGACCACAGAACAGACAGAGGAAATCGAGGTTCAGATTCTCAAGGAAGCTTTGGAAGAACAACGGGCTACTAATAGTAAGCAGATGGCTCAGATGATGCTTATAATTCAAGAGGTGACTTCTTGATTGCCGTCACCATCGGGGGATTCATCAAATGATCAGAACAATCCGGGAATGGAAACGATGATGGCTAAGATAGCCAAACTTGAGGAATCAGTTCAAAAACAAGAAAAGATCGCAGCTACAAGCATTGACATGGAGAAATTACGCCTGTTCCCTGATGCTAAGTTACTTGAAAAATTCAAACCGATTGACTGGGACAAGTTTGATGGAAGTGGTGATCCAAAAGCCCACTTGCAAACATATGTGGGTACTTTATCCATGTATGATGTTGAGAAGAATGCCATGGCATAAATGTTCCAGCAAACTTTGACTGGACCCGCACTCCATTGGTTTCTGAACTTGGATAACTCGAAGAAGAAGACTTGGGAGGACATTAGAGCAGCATTTGTGGCTCAGTACAATTACAACATTCAGCTTGAGATGACCATCCGGGAGTTAGAATCTACAAAGATGGGGAAGAATGAATCTTTTGCTGATTTCATCAAGAGATGGAGAGGAAAGGCTTCCCAGATGATAGACAGGCCCTCGGAGAAAGAACAAATGGGGATTATCACTCAGAATTTGGAACCAGAATTTGCAAAGCACTTGGTGGTTTGAAGCCGACTTCAAAACCTTTTATGAAGCCGGCCTTGCTGTTGAAGACGCAATCCGCACTGGTATATTTGATAAAGGAGAATCTGCTTCTCGGCCCAAGCTCCGGTAACAGCAGCACCCTCTTCGGACCTAATCACTACAACCAAACTCAAGCTAGTTCTTCCAATCCCAAGCCAATCAAAGCTGAACTAGTTAACCAAATAGTTACCCAACCATCACCTCTTCAAACCACACCCCGACCAAAAAGAGAATTCTACCAAGTCCCTTTCCTTCTTACCACTGTCTACAAAAAGCTTCTCGAGAAAAATGCCATCAAACCTCTCGAACCACCCAAGGAACTTCCCGCAAACCACAACCCAAATGTTTACTGTGCCTACCACCAAATGCCTGACCATCGTACCAACAACTGTGTCTGCCTCAAACACATAGTCCAAGACCTTGTTGATAACAGAACCATTCCACTCCCCGAGCAAAAACCAAACACCATTTTCAATCCCTTGCCTAACCACAAGCAAAATGTCCAGATCAACCAAATATCCTTCAGCCACTCCAAAAGACCAAAACTTCATTGAATTTAACCCAAGCCTGTACATTGTACCAGTCATCAAACCAAAACCCTTTGTCTCAGTGCCGAAAAACCTGGGGAACTATACCCTCGGAAGTGTTGAACAAAAGCCCAAACTCAAATGGGGTGATCTTGCTGAAAAGGAAGAATGGGCCACGAACGATCGGGACTGGGAGGATTCCCGACAAGCATTGTTCGGTTCTTTGCTAAACGCTTGGGACCCGAGCCAGTTCATCACCTCGAAATTTCATGACAAGCCAGCTGTTTGCATACCGGAAGGTCTCGGTATCAGTCAAGTTGAAGAAGTAGCAATCTGTGCCGACCCTCTAGACATGGTTTCACTCCCGGCCTTGTTTAGAGAATCCGGAGATCATCTGAGCCCAATAAATAGAGAAGTTTATCACAATCCCCCAGATAGCTACTCACTAGCTCAACTTCCTGAAGAAGAGAGCCGTCACGCTATAGAAACTGTCTTCAGTGACCACGATTGGTTTCCGCAAGCATACATCATCGGAGAATCTCTACCACGGCCATCCGCGCCATTTCCACATTCTTCTAATGTATCAGTTCTAATCACTGATCCTCTGGCAACCATATGGAATAGTGAAGAAGTCGTTGACATTCGAGTCGACAGCGATGAGGTGTGAACGGTCAACAAATCCATGCTAGACCAGTCTTTCTGGTAGGATCCAGAGGTGAAGGATTTTAAAGCCAAGATGGAAATAGTAGAAATCGGCAGTCATAAAACTCCTAACAGTTTGGCAGACTTGTGGTCCGAAGATCAGAATGAGAAATGGAAGAGGGAGGCCATGAAAGCCTGTAAACGCAAAGTTGATGAAGGTTTTGCAAAGTTCTAGGGCGAAAACCAGCAACTCTGGGAAGATACAGTCAATCGGGTGACAAGGAGTGGCCAAATTTACCAACCAGCTAATCTACGAGGGAATACTTCAAACCAGGCTCACCCAGAAGAGTTCATTTGGGATGACCCCGTTCAAGAAAATTCAGTCTCGATTGAACCTGAAGTTACTGCTCAACCGCCCGAAAGGAATCGAGCGACGGCAGAAGATCTAGTCCAAAAGCAACTTGAAAGAACTCCAGCGTCAGTGTCAATCTGGGGTTTACTTTCTTCCTCCCGAGAACATCGCCAAAAGCTAATCAAAACTCTGTCCAACATGGAAGTGCCACCCGATACTCCCTCGGAAACGATGGTAGCCTTGCTTACGCCAACTCGCGCGAAACATGTCGTCACCTTTACTGAAAAAGATTTACCGCCAGAAGGAGTTGGTTACAACAAACCATTACACATCACTCTGAAGTGTATGGGAAAATGGGTCCCCGTTGTTCTCTTAGATAACGAATCCGCTCTGAATGTGTGTCCTCTACGGACAGCCTACTGTTTGGGTTTCAAGAACAAGGATTTTTAGCCATCAAACCTCGAAGTGCGTGCATACAACAATACTCGCAGAGATGTGATTGGAATAGTCCAAATGGAAGTGGTCGTTGAGAACTTTAAAACGGATATCGAGTTTCATGTGCTTGACATTCCATCGTCCTTTAACCTGCTGCTAGGCAGGTCGTGGCTTCACCGATCAGATATCATGGCAGTGCCATCTTCTCTACACCAGAAAGTTCAACTTGGCCTGTCTACGGGAACTTTAACCATTCATGGAGATTCCGGGATCCATCCCCATATCCCCGACAACGCACAGAAAGTTCAACTTGGCCTGTCTACGGGAACTTTAACCATTCATGGAGATTCCGGGATCCATCCCCATATCCCCGACAACGCACCACTGCTTGAAATCACTCACGAAGAAGATGACATCACCCTCGGTGGTTTCTCTGTTGATACTTCTGGATCAGTCCTTACCGTTAAGATGGATGAGGATTACTCAATGAGCTCGACAGCCTTGGAAATGATGAGAAAAATGGAATACCTACCCCGCCTGGGATTAGGTCTGAACAACCAAGGGATGGCTGAATTCCCCAAATTCTCAATGAATAACCACCACTTCGGTCTTGGTTATGAGTTGACTGACAGTGAATCGAGAAATGGAAGGAAGATGCAAGCTGGTGTCAAGAAGAAGCCCATTCAGTTTGTGAAAGCTCTAGAAGCTATCTATCAGAAAGAGCCAGAGCCATTCTGGGATATGGAAACAAAGACCAAACTGCCGGGCTTTGAAATTTTTGCAAATGACACTTGGGACAGTGACGATGAAGCAGAAAAAAAAAAGGAAGAACTGGTCAAGGCACTCCGAGTTGACTGGATCAAAACTCTTGACTCAGAGAATCTTAAATCGTTGTTCGGGGAAGAGAGTCCTATAGGTATGGGAGAAGGCGAGCCTGATGCGATGTTGTTTGATTTGGAGCCTGAATTGGAGCTTGCCAAGGAAGTAGAGTTGATGATGCTGAGCTAGGAAGCCCTTGGAGATGTTGCTACGCTCATTGTGGATGCCAATGGAGTTTATAAAAACTGCACTTTTGTACCCAAAGTCATTTACACTAGCACTGAATTTGAGTCTGAGTCTAGCACTGAGTCCGAGTCTGAGTCAGAACACGTGTCTGTCACTCCCCCACGCCATCATTTTTCTTTTGAATTTGAGTCCACTCTTATGTATCAGGCCCCTAGGGCCCCCGCATTTGATATGAATGAAATAGACTTTGCTTATCTTGCTGTGTCCGAAATAAATTGTGTTGACCCCGACGATGAGGGGATCGAATTCGAGGAAGAAATTCCAGAAGAACTTCGATCTCGAATCAAAAGGGAAGACGAAAGGCATGCTCAGCCTATAAAAGAAGAAATTGTTTCTATAAATTTGAAAGACGAAAATAATCCGTGCATGGTTCAAGTTGGTTCCGGACTGTCTCCAGAAGAGTTTAAAGCCCACTCGGATCTCCTGAAAGAATTCGAGGACGTTTTTGCATGGTCACACGCAGATATGCCTGGTATGGATCCAGAGATTGTGGAGCATCTAATCCCGCTTTACCCAGATGCAAAGCCTGTCAAACAGAAGCTGAGGAAAATGAGGCCAGATTGGGTATTGGAAATCAAGAAGGAAATTCAGAGACAAATAGACGCAGGATTCTTAATGGTAACAGAATACCCTTAGTGGGTTGCAAACATCGTTCCCGTCCCTAAAAAGAACGGAAAGATAAAGGTCTGCGTAGACTTCAAAGATCTAAACAAGGCCAGTCCTAAGGATGATTTCCCGTTGCCGCACATAGATGTATTTGTGGACAACACTGCCGGACATGCCCTACTCTCTTTCATGGATGGTTTCTCCATATACAACCAGATTCTCATGGCTCCCGAAGACCATGAGAAATCTACTTTGACCATAGAAAGGGGGGCACCTACTGCTACAGGGTCATGCCATTTGGTTTGAAAAAAGCCGGATCAACTTATCAGAGGGCAGCCACAACATTACTACATGACATGATCCACAAGGATGTAGAAGTTTATGTGGATGATATGATCATCAAAGCCAAGGAAAGAAAAGGGCACTTACCTGCACTCATAAAGTTCTTCGGAAGGATTCGCAAAATAACGGTTGCGTCTCAATCCCGAGAAATGCACGTTTGGAGTCATGGTAGGAAAGATGTTGGGATTCATGATTACCACGCGTGGCATCGAGATAGATCCGTCGAAAATCAAAGCAATTCTTGAAATGGAACCACCCCGGACAGAAAAGGAAGTGCGAAGCTTTCTCGGGAAAATTCAGTTCATCAACAGATTCATCGCCAAGTTGACTTCAACTTGCGAGCCGATGTTTCGACTATTCAAGAAGGGTGTACCATTCAAATGGGACGACAAGTGCCAAAAAGCCTTTGAAACCATCAAAAACTATCTTCAGAATCCTTCAGTACTAATGCCACCAATACTAAGGCAACCTCTCATCATGTACTTATCTGTTACCCCGTCAGCTATGGGATGCATGCTCGCACAAGAAGGTGAAGGAGGAAGTGAGAAAGTGGTTTACTACATAAGCAAGAAAATGGCAAGCTATGAGGAACGATACACGTCTCTAGAGAAGGTTTGCTAGGCTTTAGTTTGGGCGTCCAGAAACTAAGACACTACATGTTGGCCTACTCGGTGAGGTTGATTTCTCGAATGGACTCTCTCAAATACCTGTTTGAGAAACCAGCACTCACGGGTAAGCTGGCACGCTGGTTGCTTTTATTGGCAGAATTTGACATTAAGTATGTAACTCGGGAGTCTGTGAAAGGAAGGGCTGTCGCCGAATTTCTAACCGATCACCCGATAGAAGGTCCAGAAGACGTAGAGTTTGAATTCCCCGATGAAAATGTCATGACAACAACCAATGATGTATGGATGTTATACTTCGATGGGGTTGCCAATCAGAAAGGGTTCGGAATTGGAGTTCTGCTAATTTCACCGGAAGGATCGCACATCCCTCTTGCTTTCAAGTTAAACTTCGAAGTCACCAACAATCAGTCGGAGTATGAGGCTTGTATCATGGGAATGGAAGCTGCCTTGGAAATTGGAGTTAAGAGATTGGAAGTAATCGGGGATTCCAACTTGGTGGTTTCGCAAGCAAATGGCGATTAGAAAGTCAAAGAAGATAAGTTGAAGCCCTACCACAAGGATCTTGACGACTTGATTCCACGATTCCAAGTAGTCACTTTCACGCATGTGCCCCGATTGAGGAATCGATTCGCTGATGCCCTGGCAACATTAGCATCAATGGTGGAAATACCAAATGGAGTCAAGCTCCAACCTATTGTGATTGAGCAGAGGGACAAGCCCGTTTACGAGTACGTCATGACAATTGATGAACCTGGCGATGGTCTTCCTGGTAGTTGGTACCATGACATCTGGAATTTCATTGAAAAGGGAGAATATCCAGTAGGAACTGACAAGAAGGATAAAATTGCTCTCTGAAAGCTAGCATCTCATTACATTATCTGCGGGGGCAGGTTGTATCGAAGGTCTCATTGCGGGATGCACAAGTTGTGCGTAAACGGTGAAGAAGCGACCAGAATCATGGAAGAAGTTCACAATGGAGTTTGCGGCCCTCACATGAACGGGATGATGCTTGCCAAGAAGATTTTATGACAAGGGTATTACTGGTCTATCATGGAAACTGGTTGCATTGAGTATGTGAGACGTTGTCACAAGTGTCAGATTCATGCCAATCTCATGCATATACCACCATCAGAGTTACATTCCATGACCTCGCCTTGGCTTTTCTCTACTTGGGGCATTGATGTCATCGGCAAGATCACCCCGGCTGCTTCAAACGGGCACAAGTTCATCCTGGTTACTATTGACTATTTCACCAAGTGGGTTGAGGTTGCCTCATATACTACTCTTACAGCAGTTCAAGTTGTTCATTTCATCAAGCAAAATATCATTTACCGGTATGGTGTCCCTCACGCATTCGTGTCTGACAACGGGGTTCACTTCAAGGGTAGAGCTGCGGAAGTTCTCGAAGAATTTGAATTCAAGTTCACAAGTCTACCGTCTATCGGCTGCAAACCAACGAAGCTGTAGAAGCAGCCAACAAAACCATTAACTCAATACTGGAAAGAACTACTCAGTCAGCAAGGAATTGGCATGAACAGCTGCCGTTGGCACTTTGGGGATACCGGACATCCATCCGTACTCCGACGGGAGCAACACCCTACTCTTTGGTTTACGGTATGGAAGTCGTTCTCCCTATTGAACTTGAAGTGCCATCTCTGAGAGTCATGATAGAATCAGAAATCAGAGAAGCTGAATGGCAGAGCGCGAGATTTGAGGAACTCATGCTGTTTGATGAAAGAAGGCTCAAAGCCTTATATCATGTTCAAGGGTATCAGCGTCGAATTACACGAGCTTTCAACAAGAAGGTCAAATCCAGGAATTTGCAAGAGGGGGATATGGTTCTGAAGGAGATCCGAGCTCCAGTTTTCGATCCATGTGGGAAATTTCGGCCAAAATGGGTCGGGCCGTACATCATTAGGAAAATCCTATCTGGAAGCGCAACTCAACTCATTGATCTCGACGGTATCGAATTTTCTACTTTGGTCAACATGGATCAACTCAAGAGATATTACCCCTGAGAGAAGCTCGCTGGACTAAAAACCGTAAGGGCGGGCAGTGCCAGGCAATATTTAGAGCAAGTCTGCTAGGTCGGAAACCCACATCGGGCGGCTTAGGCAAAATTTAAGGCAAACTGATCAAAAGAGCTCGCTAGACCAAAAACCCAAAAGGGTGGTGCTAGGCAAAAGTTAGAGCGCAAAAGGAGAGCGTAAATACTCGAGTGAACCTTAACAAAAATTGTATGCATGAACTACGTCATGACCTGATTCCTTTTTAAAGGATACGTAAGCATCCTCACATTGAGGACCGGTCGTGATCTTTTGAAACACTTCTTGAGTTGATCCAGAACCGTCATTCGCGCTCATGATCATAATCCATGAGGATCAAAGCGGAAAATTTTCATAATTCACTTTTATTCAAACTAACTTCTTCGATTACATGGCTGAGCATGAATCTTTCAAACAACAAAGCAACACAACAAAAGCAAAGCATTGGTCCACATGAAACATGTCATGGGTCCGCAATTTATTTCGGGTACATTAAGATTGAGTCAAAAGTCAATTTTGGTTTCCATTCTCTCTTGCTTCAATCTCTTTTATCAGCCATTTCTTGTAACGCCCCGGAAGCACAACGCTGGGATATTCATCTCTCGGAACGGTCACACGCTCCCTCCAAGTGTTCTGATAAGCTCGGAAAGTTGCAAAGTTGAAGTTCGGCATGACGAAGTTTTCAGGATCCACTGGCGGTAGTACTTGACGAACGCCAAGCTGACAAAGAATGCGGTAGGGTATGTAAAAGGTCCAGCAAGTAAGACCGGCCAGAACCATCCGATGACGTCCCATGTTGCTCACTGCCATAATCGGACGGTCAAGCCAAGTCAAACGCCACGAGATTGTTTCCTCTCTTAGCTGGGAAAACGCTTGAACCCAACCTTGAACATTCCTGAAAAACTCCTGGTAATTCCTTTGAACAAAACCTTGCGTCTCGTGGACTCTGTTTCTCGGCACCGCCTCCAGAAGGATAGCCTTATCGCAAAGCCAAGTTTGCATGAGAGAAAAAACAAGTAAGGAGCCATAGAAAGCCCAAACCTGAGCGTTGAGGTAAAAAGAGAACGAGAGATAAACCAGAAAAAGGAGAGCTGAGTGAGAAGCCTACATGTAGGAGCAAAGCACTGCCCTCAAAGACGTTTGTCCGACCAGCATGGACTCCGTCTAATCCAACCAGAGTTTCAGCAAGAACCATTGGAGCCACGTCTTTACGCTCCTCGATTTGCATAGCCACCCCTACAAGTGCGGAACTTGCTTGATTATCCGAACAAACAAACAAGAATGCCGATATTCATTGAACTCAGCTATATGACCTGATTCCCCCAAGTGCGGGATACGTGGGCAGCCTGATGAGGGTGGGTTCGGTCACAACTAAAGTAACAAATATTTCCCCACGGTAAGATCATATTATCACAGCTATTCATGTGCCCCTATCGCAGACCTGCCTTTGGGCACCCAGTTATGATGTCGCGTGCTTAGAGAAGCCAGACCATTTTTATCTATCATATCATTTACACAGTATTATGTGTGCATTTTCAGATAATGTCATGCATACCAGGGTCAGCTCCTCCCTTAAATTACCAAAATACCCCTGTGTTACCCCCAGGGTCAGCTCCATGTCAAAATTACCAAAATACCCTTCCACTATACCCAGAGTCAGTCCAGCCTACGAATTTGATCTGGAAACCACCCGGGACCCGCCGACAGTCATCCGGACCCCCGAAACCAATTTTTACCAAAGTACCCCTCAAGCCTCGATAACCTATTTTTGGTATCTAAACCCTACCGGGGACGACCTGGGACCCGCCCGAGACCATTTTTCGACTCCGAGCGGCGAAATTCAACTTTTAACTACAAAGTCAACCGAGTCAACTGTGCTCACTATTACCATCTAAAATTGTACCAGATATTTATCGAGGACCACCGGGCGCCTTTTCCCAACTTCCTATTATAAAAACTACTGTATTTTCTTACTTTTACACTTCAAAACTGTATTGGATATATCCCAGGGCCCGCCGGCAGCCGTTTTTGGCTCCGGACGAGATTTTCATATTATAAAAACTATTGTATTTTCTTAACTACTTTTACACTTTAAAACTGTATTGGATATATCCCAGGGCCCGCCGACAGCCGTTTTTGGCTCCGGACGAGATTTTCATAACCTTTTACACGGACTTGCAAACTGCGTTTCGAACCCATTTTCGGCCATGTAGCCACCTAGATAACATCCCGGGACCCTCGTTGACTGTCGGTAGCCCCGGATGCCCATTTTTCAATACTTTCCCCACCGAGTTGTGTAGTCATTTCTGACCCGTCTCTAATCTCGGAATCTTCCAGAGATGTCCCGGAGTTTTCACACTGTATATATATCCCCAGCTTTTGTCACCGCCAGAGTCTGACAAGATCCTCAGAGTACGGTAGAAACGCCTCCACAACCGCTGGCATAAATCCCCCAGCGATGATTAATTTCTCTAAAAACTTCAGCGTTCTTCCGAGCTACGTGAGACCTGATTTCTCCTGAGGCCGGAGAATACATAGGTAGCCGGACGACGGCTCGGTCGCAAATAAAACCTTTTCATCTTCTTGAACTACGTGATTACATGATTCTCCTAAGATCAGAGATACGTAGGCAGCCCTGAGACCGGGCTCGGTCCAAAACTTATTTTTGTACATATTCCCCCTTCTTTTGTAAACGTCTCATGCAATAAAATACATTTTCAGACAGACCATTTATTTTCATTATATGTATGTATGTTGTCACAAATTTTCATTTACTCATTTTGAAGAAGTCTGTTCCGAGTGCCAAAAGGGCGGGGTAGGGTGTTCCGGCTTCCGTACACGTAACGGTGAATTACCGAACCTTTTATTTTCTAAAATCGCAGACCAAATAAAAAACCTAGTCATTTCTATCAAACAAAACTGGGTCTCCAGACTCGAGGCATTTCTACAAACAACTTTTTCGATGGTGACTTGACACACAGAGAATTATGTCAAGTGGCGACTCTGAGTTATTTTAAACATGGCTCAGTCACAGCTATAAATACCGTGCTTTACAAAACCACGTCGCTTTGAATATCACTTGGATCAATCGGCCATCATTTAGTCAGTGGTCGAAATCCCGGGCGCGACAGAATTTGCCAATAAATATAGACCTTACAATCTCCTCCATTGGCACTTCCATGACAAAACACACTCAACAAATAAAACATATCCCTTAACAGATTGTTCACGACATGTGAAGCTGCATGCACACTAAGAGGATAATTTGTCATAGTTAGTCAATAAATTTCTCCCCCTTTTTGTCATGGAATGACAAAGGTAGAGCAAGCCGTAAAAAGGAAAAAAAAAAAGAGAAGACATGGAAAATAAAAAAAAAACGCATACCTTTCATGTTAGATTGTTTCAAACTAAATAAAAATGAACTAGAAATATTGTAAAGAAGGAAAGATATGGAGAAATTTTGTTTCCAACTAAACTTCCCTTTGTGAGCCACGTCTGTTCCCCTTTTTGTTAAAAAAATAATAATATCCCAGCAACAAAACAAGAGAATGCGTAAAGTAAAGAGAAAAAAAAAATCAGTTGAAATGTTAAAGAGAGTGCTCAAGCAAGTTTCGTAGTGCTTGGAGGATTATAAGTGTAATGGTCTGCATTTTTGAATAACATTTTTATTTGAAAATTCTTATTTCATGTAGTTATACATTTTTTTTTATATATAACTTCTCTTAAATTTTACGCGTCCAAATATGTAAATGCATGAGTGGGTCTTATGTGCTCATTACACCAACTTGACTAAGTACCTATATATATTATTAAGTGTACCCTTCTTGTATATCTTTATATTAGGCATGTTAGACATGTGTTGTTAGACATGTTTTATTAGGTATGTTAGCATGTTAGGCATGTTACTAGGCATATTAGGCATGTTTTGTTAGGCATGTTAGGCATGTTTTATTAGGTCTGTTAGGCATGTTTTGTTAGGCAAGTTAGGCATGTTTTGGTAGGTGAGAATCTATTTAAGAGCTCTATGAGCATTGTAATTCATAGGTTCAGAAATTCAGAAATAAGATCAATCTCCCATTCTCTCTGAAATCCAACAAAAATAGCCCGAACCCGATCCTGAAACTAACCCGAAACCCGCTACATTTCAGCTCCCTAAATAGTATCATAACCCGCTCCAAACCAGCTACGTTTCACACCAAAAGGCAGCGCCGAAACAGCCATCCTATAGAGCTCTGTTGTCGTACGTGGTAGCCGTCAACCCAATCCCATTTTAGCTTCGCTGCACGCTAGAACTTCATACCGAGGTAGTTAAATTCTGCCTCCCTAAATATATTTATTTTGTGTATAAAGTTTACCAATGTAAAGTTCGAATATATTTTTGTATGTGTGTATTCGGAAATAATTGAAACGTAAGCACGGTTCGGTAAAAAGAAAAGAGGAAAAGAGAACATGATTTACGTCATTAGTAGTTCACGATTACCCTCGGTAGTTAAATTCTACCTCCCTAAATATAACTATTTTTACGTGTATTTAGTTACTACTAATGCAAGGTTGAATATTGTTATATAAGTTATCGGCACACGAATGATCGGAGTACGCATGAGATCACTACGAATGAAAAAGAAAAGAAATATAACATATAGGCTGTACACCCTCTAAGTAGTCAGTAGCTTCCTAAGAGTGATTACTTTTATTTGAAATTTGTCATTTAATTATCATGCTTGTCCGTACACTCGTTCATATGATTCTTGTTGCAGGGTATTTATTTATTGATGATTGTTTATTTTTTTATTGTTCTTGATAACATAGACTGAACAAATAGGTTCCTGAGTTTGGTGCTCGTACTGAGAGATCACCTAGACGTTAAGTTAATGGGAAAATGGAATGATGATAGTAGAGTATGGAAATGATGGTTTCAGATGATGTTGATGAGTTGGGAATTTTGAACGGCAGATAGCCGGTTGATTTTGGAGAATTGAAAGATTATGATTGGCAGACAGCCAGAGATTCGAAAACCCTAAGTTACGGCAATGCGTGATTTCTCCTTATGAATTTAGGCGATAAAAGGGTGGTTTGTATTATAGACCAGACAGGTCTATATACTCCCGAGGTTACAGATAGTTCCTCGTGGGCCCAGAAGGTATCGACAGACCCTGGGGAATTCATCCTTGTGAGGCGTTGATGAATCTGGCTAAGTAGATAATTTAGTGTGGACGGCCACTTCCGGTGATCCGAAAAATGTTTTAGAAAATATGAGTCGCCACCCGGAATTTGATTTAGAAAATCTTTTTGGTACCCGAGAAACCATTTAAAAATAATTGATGACTCTTGTGCCTTTCGAAAAAGATTTGGTCCGCGAAAAAGATTCATCATCGGGGAGATGCAGGGTCAAAAATTGGGGTGTCTACATTTAGTCCATTCATCAGGGCTCCCAGATAGGGCAAGTAAGGGGGGAGGGAATCATGATTGGTCGTAGTCTTGGCGGTTGACACGGGAGGATGTTTCTCATAGGTTGAAATTCTAGAATTCATTGAGTTAAAGGATAGTAATTAAATTGGATTTGCTCTTTACTTTGATTGCATTATATATCCTGTTATCTGTAAGTTATGGGTTCGGGTAGGGTTTAGCTATTGAGTGATTATTCGCTCATGGTGCTATTGTGGCCCTGGCATATTACGCTAGGTAACGAAGGTACAGAAGAGGAACCGTACTACCAGACAGAGGAGTTTACAGTTGCTCATATGCCATAGGAGAACTGGAATCAAGATCTGAACCTGAACCTCTAGAGATCCATCACTTCCTTTATTTTGGGGGACAAATGTAATTTTATTTTCCCAACGAAAGTACTATGTTTATTTATGTTTGTAACCAAATTAAGAAACTTCTGCTATTTTCATTGTTTAATAAATGAAACTCTTTTGAATAAATCTTTTATAGTATTTTAAATCATGCTTCCGAAAATCGGGGCGTTACAATAAAAAAACAGTGAAGGTGCTCGACTATATCCTCAAGCACAAACTAAAGACAATCAAGAACTTTGATAAAATAATAAAAAAAAAACACTAGAAACTCTAGAAAGTATGGTCCGACAAAGCCTCGAAACTAAAATGAACACTATAATCACGAAACACGGCAGCAATTGACTTAGGTAATAAGACTGGAGTTGCAAAACATAATCAACGTACCAGGGCAAATCAAACAAGATCAATTGAGGATATATTGATGAGGTAAATGCGCCATGACATATGAAACTTATGACAACAATGAGTGTGTGAAACACGTCATAGGAAATTAAGATCACCATCAAAGTATTTGATAATTCTCATGTACCATTGGGTCGTCAAGCACTCTTCCCCTCACGAAGTCAAACCAAGCACCCATCGATACAAATAATGTCCAAAAAAATATAAACAACTCCCCCTCAACTAAGGAACATTTTTTTTTAACGAATATTTAAGTTTTAAGGTATTCTCTTTTACCCCACTATCGTTTGACGTGAACATTTAGATTGGATAGAGCCGAATGGATCCGGTTACTAGGCAAGGTCCAATATGAATGCCTTCACAATGTCTATCCACATTTTAACATGAACGTTCGGACTGGATAGAGCCGAATGGATCCAATTACTTAGTGAACGCCCAGATAGACATTTTATCTCACTACCAACAAATGTATATTATCTTTTTTGTTTCTTTAGCATAGCATAACATATAAACCTTCGTATCAAAAAATGATGCTAGAAACAGTCAATCGCCAAGGAAAAGTACGAGACATATCCAGGTGCATGAGAATCAAACATGCCTTGTCAAATAATCTCTTTAACCCTGACGTCACAGAGACATGTGCCATGACACATTTAATTCTTAAATACAGCGCACGAAAGAAATTAAATAATATGCTCATGCACCATCAAAGATGTTTCGATACTCAAATCCCATAGCATCAAACTCGCACCTCAAGGCAGCCACAGTGCAAAATATATATATTTTCAAAGAATTTTAAAATATTTGAATGTTTTTGTTTTTTTATGAGAACATATTGAATATATAAAAACCAACAACAATAAATAAATGAGACTAGATAATAAAAACGGAAGCACAATAAATAAATAAATAATGCAATCCATAGCTCTAAAAACAAGATAAACATGTAGATCAATCCTAGACTATGGACAGAGGACCAAACCTCAAAAGGCAAAGTCAAATTCTCCAGATGATCCATTCTCATTTAGAGGATTGGTAAATATATCTGCTCGATGTTTCAAGTCCGACTTCCTTACCCATATTGGTCTAGTCTTAACCTTCTCAACTTTTTCAACATTTTTGCACAAATAATTAGGATTCACATTCGTATTCTTTTCATGTGACATCATCAAATGCCTAGGCCTTTCCATTCTATCAAAGTCATAACCAAAACGATGATACTTACCCCCAGTTTTATTAACACGTTGATATTGGGCTGGAGCATTGGGGTAGCCATGAAGTTGAAAGCAATTAGGTCAAAAGTGACCCTTTACACCACAAAAATGACAGATAGGGATAAACTTGATAAAATCATGAGAATAAACTAAGTGCGTGTGTGAAGTATTAGATACATGCAACTTCATACACTGAGGTCTTGTGTGACCCTTGACTTGACATTAGTGGCATGTAGGAATACATTTTTTTATTTTTTATTTTATTAATCCCTTGTGCCATTTTAACGTTATCTCGAATAACAGGAATAGCAGGAGGTCTAGACATTACCTTTTTAGGTTTCGTTTCATTTATTTTACCTCCATGTTGATTTGATGATGAAGCTTCCTCATAGCCAAGACCTGACTTGTCACTTATGGACCTTTGTGCATCAAGAATGTTGTCCAACTTCTTTGAACCTATATTCAATCGCTCAAAAAATTTGTTAGCAGTAGCAAGTTCAATATTCAATTTTTCAAGCTTGAGCGCTCAGCATCACCTTGAGCGCTCAAGTTGTCTTCTGGACAGTTTGATTGGTCTTGCTTGCTTTATTCTTTGATCATCCATTCAAGCTATTTCAGAGGGGTGTGTGTGTGTTATAATAGCATATCTATTCATCTATCTTCTCTCAAGCTAGCATCTCTCATTTCTTTTAATTTTTCAAGCATATTACACAAAGAAGAATTCATCAATGTTGGCGTATTATCCATGAATTCCCACTTGATTGCTGATCTTAGTATTTTGATTTGAGACTAATATTGAAAATCATTTTTCAGAAGTTGTTTTGTGTTGAAATTGTGAATTCATGGATGATATGACAGGATGTGGTTGACTGGGAATAAAAGCCAGAAACTGGCATGAGCGCTCAACCCTACCTTGAGCGCTCAAGTTGGCTCCTGGACAACATGTGTATCTTGTTCATTTTGTTTCTGCTATCATCATTTTATCTCAAGTGTGTGTGAGTTCATATCATGATATCATCAATCTGTACCAGCTCCTTCTCTCAACTCAAATTTAACGTCACTATTGTATTTTCCTTAAAAGCCAAATGTCCAAAAAAAAAAATCCATGTTTGTGGTTGAAATCACTCTCGGATATTTTGCTGGGGTTTTGTTCTGGAATTATGAGTTAAAAGATCAATTTTAAAGATGTTTTTGATTAGAGCAAAGCAATCTTGAAACCAGAAAGCAAAGGATAAACTGTTGAGTTTGAGAGATGTTGAGCGCTCAAGGTCACCCTGAGCGCTCAACCTCTGTTTGTTAACAGATTGATGGATAGTTACTGTATCATTTATTTGATCATCTTGATCATTCTAACCACATTTTCTGTCTTCATTTCATTCTGTTCATTCGTAATCTTGTTTATATCATAATCATACATCATCATCATCATTTGTAATCGTACATACACCATAGTATCATACATTGTGTTTATCTTGCGTACGTGCTCTTTATCTTGTTTACGTGTTCAAAGCCAAATTCTACACATTTTATATCCCACAAGTTATTTAGTAGAGACCGGTTCACGGACCGGGCGAGGGGCGTGCATTAAAACCCTTCCCCTCTCGTAACCAAACCCCCGAGCCTGGAAATAAAAAGGTTTTCGCATGACCGGTAAAACCATTTTTCAAAACCATTGGGCATAACGAGTCACTCTTTTTGGTTTCAAAGGTTCATTCCTTAAACCCGGGTGGCGACTCCAAAATCATTTTCAAAATCAAATCGAATCGGGGAGCCATTGCTATCGTGTGGGCGGCCGCCCGACAGATGTCCACACCATCCCCTCCCCGACCCCACTGGGGAATTTTTTTTTAACCTCCATCCCCGCTCCAATGCCGGGAACGGGGATCCCCACAGGGAATCGAGGATCCAAAAGTTCACTCAAAATTCAGGCTCTACAACCTAGCTAAAATTCTAACAATGAGCTAAAACTAAAAAAATTCCTCATATACAGATTCCATCCCAAAAACAAGTTCAACATAATTAGAAACCAAAGTATGGGACAGTAGGACACAACCGTTTTGGAATTTAGAAACAAATTTTGCAGTTTAATATGAAGGGAAGAATTTCTTTGTCTAAATGAATGAAACTTATGTTACAAACAAATTCCCTAAGAATATTTCTCTGGCTTCGGCCTTCTCTCATGTCTTCTATATAGCGGCAGCTCCAGAAATATATAGCAGGTGTTCAGAAATTACCGAGGTATCTATACTAGCTCAATTAACCAACAATATAAACACAAAATTTCATATGTACATATAAATATAGAGGTAAAAAAGTGTACCCCATTCCAAAACAATTTCTATTAGTATACTTATGAGAAACTATCTCAATTAACCAATAATATACACACAAAAATTCATATGTACCTATAAATATAGAGGTAAAAAAGTGTACCCCATTCCAAAATAATTTCTATTAGTATACAAATGAGAAACTAAATGAAGATGCTTTGGGTTTGAGAGAGCGCGTGTTTTTGAAGCGAAGCTTAAGTGAAGGTAAGTTCACCAAAAAATTTAAATGAGACATCTTTTGGGTCCTAATTTGATAATCATAACCGTTCATTCTCTTTAAATTGATTTGTTAGGAGGCAGTTCAAAAATTTAGCTCACTTAATTGTAGATAAGTGCTTGACATAATAATTCAATTACTGGGTCTCTATTTGACCTAAAAAATGGATTTTTAGATCAAGTATTTACCGATATTCAATTGAGCTTAATTTTTGCAGTCTCCTAATAAATCAATTTGAATAAAATGAACGGTTTTGATCAAAATTAATTGGGTAGAGTGTTCAAAATTAATTGGCTAGGGTGTTCAATGTAGTGGGCAAACCTAAATATCTCATTTTTTCCCTACAAATTTTTTTGTCCGGAGTGTTCACTTGCATACCCTGACCAAGCTGTAGAGCCGCCTATGCTCCTATGAAATTGAGACATGACTCATGAGAGAGAGAGAGAGAGAGAACCTTTGATCTTGAGAGTTTGAGAGACGTGATGGCAAGAGCCCAAATGAGAGCGGCTGTGAAGTGTGGAAGAGTTGAGAGTAACCTTAATGTTTTACATGTTATAACTTAAGTTATAAATTTATCCCCCGAAAAAATAGGGTAGTGATAATGCCACAACTCTTTTTGATTGTGCCAAAACTCCAATGCATAAAGAGTTTGTACTTTACACATAAGTACAAGCATTTCATGCACCTGAGTTTTGGCATTATCACTACCCCAAAAAAAATTATATACTTATAATATACATATGTATATGTGAATGGGGATGCGGTGAGGGGACTTACTTTACCATCCCCTGCCCGATCCTCGAATTTTTTTAAAAAAAAATCTCCATCCCCTCTCCAATCCCCGAAAAATCCCTGAATCCCCTATCCATTTAGGGAGGGGACGGGTTGGATCGGGGAGGGTCGGCCGAGATTCCCATCCCTAATTGATAGATAGATAGACAAATAAATGGATGGATTTGTGTGTATAACTGTGTATTTCTACACAATTTGTTACATAACTCGGAACTGAATGATAGTTTGAGAGCTTTTCCGAGAAAGACATAGTATAGGGGTTATTCATGGAATTAGGACATCAATTTTTCCCATAAGGCCAACAGGACATTTGGGCAATATGTGACAAAAATATCCTAGAAAGGCCTTGTTCGGCTAACACAAATATTGAATTTTTCATATATTTTTTTTCATATCTGATGGTGCAGATAACGTTATCTGTTGACCCTCCGGGCAAGGCCTTGTTTGGCTAACACAGAAAATGAATTTTTCATTTTTTTTTCAAACCTGGTTGCGCAGATAACGTTGTCTGTTAACACAAAATATGTTTTTTGTTATTTTCAAGCCAAAAAGAAAAAGTCGTGCAAAATAATTTTTCCGCCCCCAAATGTTGCTCCTTCTTTCTTTTCTTAATTCTTCCAAAATAATTAACCGCTATAAAAAGTTAGTAAATAAAATTTGGTACTCCCTCCGTTCCAAAATATTGGTCCCTTTCGGGCAGTCGTGCCACTCAAACAATTGTCTATATTTCACAATCTATAAAGTTTAATAGGATTTTAAAAATTTTTGTACAATAATTCTAATTGAGATCTATCAAACAAGATCCATATTGGATATAAAAAATATTATAAATTAGAAAATATAGACGATTTTTTAAGAGGTCCCAAATAGTGAAAAGGGACCAATATTTTGGAACGGAGGGAGGACTTCTTTTTTTTTTTTTTTTTGAAATGTAAAAAATTGAACTTCTTCAATTTTAATTCTTCAATTTATTTTTAACAAATAATAGCAACAGATTACCAAATATGTGTATATCTGTATACTGTATCGTGCAAGCAAAAAAAGACAGATATTGTGGTATGTTGCAATCTTGCCTCTGTTTCATGACAATAACAACAACAGATTACCAAATATGTGTATATATGTACTCTGTATCTTACCAGTAAGACAAACATATATGGTAATCTATTATAATCTGGCCTTTGCTTCATGCCAAAAATAGCAACAGATTACCCAATATGTGTACATCTATACTTTATATCATGCCAGCAAGGCAGACATATATGGTAATTTGTTGCAAGTTGACCTCTGTTTCATACTAATTATAGCAACAGATTATAAAATATGTGCAGATCTGTACTCTATATCACGCCAGTAAGCAGACATTTATGGTAGTCTATTGCATTTTTACTCTTTATCATGCTAGTAAAACTAATATGGTAATCGGTTCTTTGCATATTCCCAAAAAACAGATTACCAAATATGTTTACATTTTTACTCTTTATCATGCTAGTAATCGGTTCTTTGCATACTCCCAAAAAATAAATAAGTAAAGTTATTTTTACACCTTATATTCCCTAGAAAATAACAAATAAAGTTTTCTATCCTCTGTTTTTTGTGTTTTTCGTCTTTTCTAAATTTTTGTTACATTTGTACAATATATTTTGGATTAATCATCCGTCAGAACGAGAGGAGTCTAAAATTAAAAAATTATGACCAAAGTAAAAAAAATTCATTAAACACTAAAAAAATACCAAACTACTATTTAATTATTTTTGCTAAATTGTGGTCTTATATGAATTTTTTTTTTCAACTTCGGCCCACATTTTGCTAAATTGCCTAAACCACTAAAACTCTATAATTGGAAAGTGCACCCTAAGTGCCTAAACCCACACTACCCTACCCCAAAGAGCCTAAACCCCCTAAAATTGAAGCCCAAAATTGAACCCACCCCAAAAATTGAAGAGAGAGACATTAATTTTCACATGCCGTCAATTTTTTCCCTATGAAAGTGCTTAAAACTGTAGGGTACCCTTCGAAAGTGCCTAAACCACTAAAACCTTATAATTGGAAAGTGCACCGAAAGTGTCTAAACCTACTATACACTATCCCAAAGGGCCTAAACCCCCTAAAATTAAAATCCAAAATTGAACCCACCCCCAAACTTGAAGAGAGAGAAAAAATTAATTTTGTCCCACGCATGAGAGAGAGAGAGAGACGTGGCAGGTTCAGAAATTTCGGGGAGATCCCACGCCATCAAATTGGCTAGTCGTTTTCGTCCATGAAATGAAAAAAAAAGACATACAAGTATATGCATCAGATTGGTGCAAGTATATAGACCTCATGAACTTTCTAAAGCACGCAGGGTCCGCGTTCCTCCACATGCGCTTTATTGCTCCCATTTCATTAAGGGTATTTTTGTCTAGTGTTGTCCTTGAGCCTAAAAAAATTTCCATCTATGTATTGGAGGCTTTAAAATAAGGGAAATACCTATGGGTACCGAGCCATAGGTACAAAAAACGTACAGAGCACACTCAGGGACCCACTTTTAGCCTACACGAGTAATCTGAACCGTTCATTATTCTTAAAATAATTTTCTGAAGGCCCTACAAAAAATCAGCTCAATCGGACTGTTGGAAATGGTTGAACCAAAGTCCCACAGTTTCAACGCTGATTTTTTGTGGGGCCCTTCGAAAAAATGTTATAAGAATAATGAACGGTTCGGATTACTCCTTTGGGACCCAAAAATGGGTCCCTGAGCATGCTCTGTATGTTTTCTGTGCTTGTTGCTTTGTACGTGTAGCAAGGTCCTAAAATAAGTTAGGCGGGGCTAAAACATCATTTTAAAGCCCAAACTTGGCCTTTTGGCCAATTTCCGGGGGGTGTAACGTAATCTACCCTAAATTTTTTTTCCGATCCGGGAAAGAGAATCGACTAGAGAATACAAAACCCTACTCTGCTATTCGGTCCTACTCTAATCTTACAAAATCGTCGAGCGTGGTTTTCTATTTCCGTTGATCAAAATTGGAAGATTGCGATGGCTAATACACTCTTAGATGACGTCTTTTTGGTTCAGAAGCTGGACCCAGATGGTAAAAAGTTTGATAAAGGTACGTTTCGCGACGTTCATGGGGATTGATTCTTTTGGTTCGTTGTCATGATACTCCATGCAGGTAGAAATGGCTTCTGTAATTCCGCGTTTACCCTATTGAACAATTTGAAGTGAAACCTGCTATTTAATTTCTAGAAATTCTTGAATTTGTATGTGTTTTAAATGTACATGGTGTTGGGCTTATTATATTCTTATAGGATTTGCAGTTTTCTGTTGTTTAGGCAAGCAATAATGTCGTGGATGCTAGAGGTTCTGACTAAAACTCGTTTGTTACTGATTGGAACCATCTAACTCCCTCTGTCATGGTCTCTTACGGAATTCCAACTTATTAAGGGAACTATGGCACTTGTCATATTTTAATTTCCTCTTTCATTCCTTACAAACACCATAATTTCCTTTAGTTATTGTTAGTTATTATTAATTGCAAAAGTAAGGGTAAAAGAGTATAAGCTTTTTGGGACTGTAAACAGTGTCAAAAGGACCAACAAATGAGGACGGAGGGTGTATCTTATATGATGAAAATGTTCATAAATTCTTGGAGTGGGTTTGCATAAAGAGAACAGTAACTTGTAATAGAAAATGTATTTTGGACATTTTCGGGTTATACGGGTATGTTTTTATCATGGGTAACTTGTGGCAATCTGGTGGCGCAAATATCTTACTCGCTTCTCTTCAACTCGGTTGGATTGGTGATGATTTACTGAGTTGGTCCTCTTCTCGAGTGTTACTCATGCACACTGAGTGAACTCGTTAGCACCACACCGGACCGTTGGAGTCCGGGATGGTACTCCGACGATCCAGTCAATAAGTGACGAAGGAGAGAAAGTACTCAGATCTAGGGTTTAGAGTGATATAGAACGTGTGCCTCTTTAGGCTGAACCTGTTACCTTTTATAGGGAATGAGTGACTTGCCTCCAAGTACCTCGTGCATGGCACGCACGATTACCGCTCGGATGATGTCACTGTCGACGTAACCGAGCGAGGCCATTATCAGCACATTCAACAATTATCCCTTGACGCGTGTCATAACCGTCCAGGTAATGTTGCCCGTGACATCAAGTGGGATGTTTGAGCACATGTGCGAACTACCTTCCGCGAATGTCGCGAACTTCATTCAGTTCCGAGCAATTATACCCATGACAGCCTTTAAGCATTTGGATCATGGATATGGGTTCTTCAACCCACTCGGCTCGGGCCTCCATCGCTCGGCCTGACCCAACTATAATCCCAAATGGGCCTTTTTACCCTTCCTCTTGATCCAACGAAACTATTTCCTCTGGGCACGATTATTCGGGCGACTGCAGGCACAGTCTACTGTCTATGTGCAGAGCGTACTCAACTTCAACCACCCTATGTGGAGTGGATCTCAAGGTCGAACACCGCATGGGGAGAAATAGTGCTCCATCAAGGACTTATCCCATGAAGTCCAATTAGTTGTGTGCCTGGTGCTATCCTAGTTGTTTAGTGTCTTTGGGATACTTACATTTAAAATGATTTTTATAGGGGCAGGTGCACTTCCTTATTGGTTTGGAAGTCTAGGTAGTGGGAATATTTGTTGTGTAATTAGTATTGTTGGGGGGATTGAGGAGACGATAATCATTTTTGTTGCATTATTTAATTGCTTGAGCTCTTATGGTAATCTCACTATCTTTATTTTGATCCACTCCGAAATTTCAAGGTCAACTATTTGGAGTGTTGACGTGAGGTGGTTGTTTGTGTTTGAATATGACAACCCAGCATCATAGTAGATGCCATGTGGAGGCCTTGCAAAGAGATCTTACCTCTTTGGAGTCATTTTACATAAAAATCATTTTGTCGTATTTATATTGACTTTCTTTACGCCAGCTTGCCTAGCAGCAAATGAGCTGGCCTGACATCATAGGCCTATGCAACAATTTTACTTGCCTCACAATACTCTAATTGGCTTTACTGTTAAATAGGCAAACTAGCGAACGATTTTACATGCAACTATTACAAGTATAAAATTGTTAAGCCATGTGCCAAAGATACCCAACAAGAAAAGAGTGGATGACTGAGGTCAGTAGAGAATAATGGAAAAGAAAAAATCATATTCGATAAATTGTTAGTAAAAAATACAGTTTCAATAGAATATGCTCCCCCCTCCTTTGTTAGTTTTCAATTCGAAAGGGACACATGGAAATGAATGCGGTGACGGTGAGGTCGCAAGGTGAAAGCTGCGTAGATGTTGCAAAATAATGTGGATGCCGAATAAACCTTAGTTCCAGGTCAGGGCTGGATATAGTGGAGTCCCCTTTGTGGGTTAGTGGCTTAACTGATAATTGCTCAAACCGGTACGCAGCCAGGGTTTTAACTTTTAACCTGGTGGTGAACATATACATAAATTTTTCATTTTTAAGAAAAGATGGATGATGCACTTTGGCAATGATGGTCTTTGATCTCCATTATTTTTGTCATTAGATGTAAGCATGAACATAAATTCAAAGAGATAATGACATCATAGGCGCCTTCATTGTTGATGGTGTTTGACTGTTTGTTAATGCTGAACAAGTTGCAGTTAACAAACTCATCAAATGTGAGTCATGTGAGTTGTGACTGTGTTTTGGTAACGCTAAACAAGTTGCAGTTTACAATCTCATCAAATGTGAGTGATGTGATGATGGGGGCTGTTGCAAGTCGCCTATGTGATCCCTAAAAGTGAAAGCGTCTAAATTCGATTACACGAGGCGACGACGATGCTAATCATTCAAGTTGTGTATCCATGATCTTCTAATCTACAGTCATGCTATATAGAGAGAAGCCCTACATCATGCACTCCTGTACAAAAAGGATTGTAATTAGTTCTCTGTACACAAGGAGCCATTTTTTAGAGGAGCAGCGTTCCATAGCTTGGAATTCATTAGCAATACTGAATGGTTACTATTTTGTGGCGCACTTATTAACATCTGGAGAGGGTGGACCCATATTGTTAGCTGGTAAATAAGAAGAATACTGTCATGGTAGGGGAGTTTTCTAAAGTCGTAAGGATGGAGATTGCCACCACCCGAACCCAACCCCCGCCATCCCCTCTCCCTCCCCTCCATGTTGAAAGGCTGATCAAGGAAGTTACCACGAACAAAATTCCTTCAGGAGCGACTCCAGAATTTTATTGTATATATAAATACTCTATAAGAAAGGTCTCTGTAGAAAGACAAATAGGAAATAACTTCCCTTGGTTTTTTGGTATCACTGGGTTTTTGTATGGTTTATTTTATTCACTTTTGAGGTCATATGTCCTACTTGTGTCTTTGTGTCACTCTTTTAGTGTACTTTTTCTGGATGAATAGGAAGAAAAAGTTCACTTCAAAGATCCTATGTCACTAACAACATGATGCTCGTCACGTGATCAAAGAATCTTTATGACCTCTCTGAAATATACTTCAGTGTTCCTGTTTGTGTTTGTAGCTAACAGTTTGATTATATGTTTCTTAGTTTCTCGCATTGAAGCAGTTAGCGAACAACAAAGTTTGTTCATGCAGCTAGATGTAAACACGGATATATACCGTCTTCGCGTTGGGGACAAAATTAATTTGGTATTAGCAGCTACCCTAAACTTGGATGGAACACCTGACAGTGGTTACTATACTCAGGTAATATTGAGGTTTATGTATATAATTTTCCGCAAATGATATCCTCTCCGCTTGTTTATGAAGGAAGTCCTTGATTTGTTTTCCAGCATGCATATTGGGATTGTGGCATGTGTAATTGCAGACGTTTAAGATTTATTTTGAAGTGCATTGCATAGCGTGTGACGAATCCCATATTTTTCGAGTTATTACGATGTTTTACTTCTTTATCCCTCTTCTAGTTTGTCATAATGAACATTTGAACAACAAACAATGTCTCTCTCCATTATTAATTGTTGACTAGTTCATGCAGTTCACATACGCCATTTAGGTGTTGTTCTCATACACGTTATGTTGTTCAATAATTTGCAATTAACCAATCTCTTTTTTCTTTTTTAAGGAAAGGTTTCAATCTTAGTCAAATAACTTGGATTGGTGTATTGTCATTTATGGGGTTCTAGCCTATTTGAAGTAGTTGCTAGATAAGATCTGTGTACTCGATTAAATTATAATTTTCTTGTAGGACCTTTTTTTTTTTTTTTTTTATGAGTATACATATTGTTTTAGCCTTCAATATTTTCTGGGAATTTATTTTTTCTTTTATGCTATACGCCAAATAATTGGATTGAATTCTATGTGCTTGCTAGCTCTAATCAATTTATGAATTTTCTAGTTGCACCTGAATTTACATGTTCCTCGAGCTTTAGTTTCCATTCTTACACTCGTTCGCATGATTCGTTAACCATTTCTTGTCCTTCCCGGACCCCACTTTGCGAAAGCTTCATGCAGTGCACCAGGTCGTCCTTTTATTTCTTAGTGTTCCCAAGCTGCCACGAGGCACATTCTTATGAGATTTCTCTAAGTTGCTAGCATCACAACGCCAGCACGATTACATCTTGGTTGCATATGGGAACCACTAAGAAATCCCAAGAATCCCTAAGGCGCCTCCAATGCCATGTTTTCATATTGCATCGCATTGGCCGAAGCATAGGCGGTCTATGGCATCGCCACAGAATAAGCCAAGCCCAGTAAACCTATAAGCACATCCAAGCAACTCCAAGCCACATACCGCACAAGCTTCAACATCACAATTTGTCACACAGTTCTCTGGAATAGTGCCGGGAATGGGGAGTCCATATGTACGCCCAATAAGCCGCTAGACACAATCCATGCTAGGCTTTGGCATTGCACTTGCCATGACATCACATATATTGTTTTCACACCTATTATTCTTGTGAGACCCGGGGTCGGGCTGCCCCTCGGCAAACCTGAGCACCCCCTGTGCACGTAAAAGCCGTTAGCCATCCATACAAGTCATGCGGGAAATGCTCAGGCTGCCTCAAGCCAACTCGCTTGCCAAAGCCTACCTTCAAGCATTCTGATGGGACACATAGCAGTGCAATACCTAGACACTAGTCAAAATTAATGTCATGATAGGTAGCCAATTAGGCACCCCCAAGCCGGCAAAAGGAACATTCCGCATCATCCTGTAGCATTTCAAAACCACTACGGTTGTGTCCCACATCAATCTCATCCCATAAGTATTAATGCACAATCTCCTAGTGAATTTATATCATTGGCAGCCTAAAGAAACATCCACACAATACGGAACAAGCGGAACACGACACCTTTTTACATGTTAATGGGCACTGCCTTTGTCAATGGCTCAACAGCATGTGATTAATACTGGAGATCGGGTGTTGGTTTCCTTAAACTGTATGTTGATTTGCATTGTAGGCAAAGGTTTTCTCATCTAGTTCATTTAATTATTTCAGGGCGGAAGGCAGTCACTTGCGGACAAGTTTGAATATGTCATGCATGGAAAGCTGTATAAGATCTCAGATTCAGGACCTAAAGTGTACGTATCCAATATGCTGCTTTTGTAGGCAAATCGCAAATGTATCTGACTGTCCAGGAAAGGAAAGAATCTAACATAGGTGGCTTGAAAATTCAGCTTTTAAACATAGACAAGCAGCGGTTTCTTGAGACTTCCATTCCTGAGATTTGGTTGCGGCTATGCAGCACAGACACTTCATCTGAGGTCACGTACCGGAGTTGGACACTTGTCAGACACCAACACTCTGGACATGTGTCCGACACTTAAATCTGCAGTGTCACACTCCGGGACATTCTAAAAAATGCTTCAGACTCTCTCAGGAGACTCGCAAAACAAGTTGGGTGTGTGAAATGAAAAAGTAGACTCTAATTAAAACTTCAGGAGTCTTACTTCTTGTCCGTCAGATGATGTTTTGTACAAAACACTTAAATGATTAAAATGGTTTTCTGTTGTAATACTTTTGTGAATAATGTAATGATGTATATGATCAACGGTATACTGTTACATATTCACAATTGGAGATTTCTTTTTGTCTAATAATTTTTAAAATCTATCTCCCAACGCATTGTGTCCTCCACTTTTTGCAAATTTACGTGGTGGAGTGTCGCGTCCTTAACGTGTCGCATGTCCGTGTTGATGCAACATGGGGTGGCAGCTTTATTGGGTTTTGTTGTTTTGAGTTTCAGGGAGATGCTCATATCCTTTGGAGGACTTCTGATGCAGCTTAAGGGGGACTCCAGTGATGCAAAGAGGTTTGAGCTTGACCAGAGGCTGTTTCTCCTTATCAGGAAGGTCTGAAACCATATAATGTATCATGAACAAACTTGGTTAGGTGGCTCAAGACTGATGCTCTCCTGTGTTTCTGAACCTTGGATTTAGTTGCTAGTCATTTCTCTCTCTCTCTCTCTCTCTCTCTCTCTCTCTCTCTCTCTCTCTCTCTCTCTCTCTCTCTCTCTGTGGGGTTAGTGTGTATCTTTCCCGAAACCCAATGGGCTCTGTATTGATGAGCATGATTGATAAAAAACAATGTGGTCAGTTAATAAAGCCATGCCTTTTTCTTATTAAAACTGTTTCTGTTATCTGAAGTGCTCAGATGTCGCCAATTCTGTGACTACTGGACAGTACGTTAACCTCTCTACTCAGGCTGTGTGGTTGCATTCATTACTTTCTCATTGTGTTATCCTCTCGAGTCGCACCAGGTTTAGGCTCCAAGGTATCCCGCACTTTGTTGGTAATGGTTCTAACTTCTAAGTTCCTAATCCTTTTTAGGCGACTCAGATATATTGCTGAAATGGTGTTTGTTACGGCAGAGAAACTAAGCTGATAACGACGCAAATATTTCAGGGGCAAAATTTCGTACTATTGGCTTGTATTGTATTTTTCATAATTCGTTCGCTATTGATACCATTCCTTCATTTGTCAGCTCTTTCGCGATATCGATATCGAAAACACGTCTTCTTTTATCAGTGATCATTTGTAACGCCCCGAAAAATCCGGGAACGCTAATTGTTATTATAATAAAAGGAAAATACGATTACAAGTCTGACAAGGCGTCTTCTGCGCCGAATTACATTATTTAATATATGGAGAGATCTATGGCGTTTTATATCCCTCTGCTGGGTCACTCCCCAGGCCGGCAGCTCCTGCTCCGAGACTCTGCTGGTAATAGAATTCCTCCTGTTCATCTTGGAATTCTGACATAATACGTCCGAGTCGCCAGGCAACATCATGGTATTATGCCAGGT
>JAXBDA010003170.1:0-36545 GCA_036023075.1 Gaultheria prostrata | reverse complement strand
GTTTGTGAACAGTGCATATATCTATTATAACTTGACACTTTTTCTATCAACACTCCAACAACACTCCCTATTTTTAATAAATTATAATATATGGGGGAAAAGTAAGAGAGAGACAAGAGAGAGAGAATAAAAAAAAAAAGAAAAAGAAAAACAGCCGGCAAAGAGGGGGGGAGGAGAGAGAAAAAATAAAAAAATGGGTAGGGAGTGAATAGTGCCTCCCTAAATGGGGGGTTTTTAGGGAGGCACTATTCATTTTTGTATTTTAGGGAGGGGTTTAGGGAGTTTGTTGGAGCCTAATATTGGGGGTTGACTCCCTAAAATAGAGATGAGAGCCAATTTAGGGAGTTTGTTGGGCTTGCTCTAAAGCTAAATAAGTTTATTCATGAGCTGGATCCACAGTGCACACCCAATGGAGAGGCACTTATTTTTCCGGGGAAAAAAAAAATTAAAATTCATAAATAAATTTTAAAAAAAAACCTCACAAACAAGTGTAGAAAAAAACTTGTTTAATCACACATCTCTCTCTCTCAAATTATCTTTCCTCAAACCTCTCTTTCTGGGAAGTTTGAATATAAATCTGTGTATCTCAAGTTCTTGGGATTTCTTGATCAAGCATCATTCTTTCAACTCAAACCTCTATGGTGTAATTAAGTACTTACTCCGTCCGGATTTGTTAGTCCACAAACATACTTTTTTAAGTCCAAAAATATTTGTCCATTTGCAAAAGTTAAAGGGTAAAATATGGAGAAAGTACACAAAAAATGATGGAAAAAAAGTAATGGAAAAAAAGTTGGAATCCCCTAAATGGACCAAATCCGGGCGGAGGGAGTAGTATTTTCCTCTTCTGGGTCTTTGTATATATGTATATCTGGATCTGGGTTTGAGTTAGAAGCATGAATAAATGAATTTGGGGGTTCAAGGAGGCAAATCGATGGCTGCCGACAATGTTTCCGATCTTTTTCCGGTGGGTCTCCGGGTGCTTGTCGTTGTGTCATGATCTTAGAGAGGATGCTTCAGAAAAAAAGGTTGAGAGACGACGGCCAAACATTTTGAGGGATTTCAAAATTTTCAACTGGTTGTGGCAGGTTATAGGAGAGAGGGGAGTTGCTAATTAAGGGCTGAGATCAACTTTGAAGATCTAAAGGCTAAGAAAAAATGGGGCACCGATGCCCCAATACCATTTGGGGCACCACAGCCGGACCCCTAAAATAAAGACACAGAAATTCTAAAGGCAACTAGGTAAGTACTGTAATGGCATTTTCGAGAATCTGCGGAAAGGTCAGGCTCTTTCGTACAAAAGCCAATGCCTATAAATTCAGATAAAAATATCCGCGATAGTATCCATCATAATCAATCACACAAGCTCTCTACTCTCAGATTTGTTCTCTCTCTCTCTCTCCTCTCTTGCCGATTTGTAACTTTTATTTGGTTTTCAGATGAATTGTCTTCACTCTCTCCCTAGGTAAGCGGTAAATTTCAATGTGATGTTGAATTCCATAACTCGCTGTTTAACACTTCATTATCTGTAGATCACATACTGTATTGTTTTTCAATTTCCAGATCATCCTGTGCTTTACCCGTTCAAACCTTCAAATCCTATGCCAAAAAGCCTCCATGTACCGTCAGCACAGTGGTAGTGTACACTCTCGCTTCAACTTCATTCAGTCATTGAAATTTCCACAGACATACTATGTATCTACACTTATATACTACTCCCTCTGTTCCAAAAGAAATTGTCCGGCCCACAAAACGATAACTTAAACAAAATGCATATTGACAAAATTTTAATTAGAAGAACTCCTTGATATTTGGTGACTAGCCAGAAAGTTTGAATTTTTCCCCGACAACAAAGCATTATTTTTGCCGATAAAAAAATAAAGCATTATTTTTGAGTTCTCGTTTTGCGAATAGTGTAGCCTTTTGGATTGGAGATAGTAGTACATACATACATCTATCTTTCTCTTTCTGAATGTCCATACATATAAATATATGGTGTATATATGTAAATTTATTCTGCGTCTATGTATGATCAAAGTTTGTTTTGCAGGGAATGGTGAATGTCCTTGATCGTCCACGTGTTGTTATCGTAAAGGTACCTCGTGATTCTGTAGAGGACTTATTCTGCTGATTTTGTATCTAATTATTAGCTTCATTTTTCACTGTATTTATTTCCCTTTTTTTCGACTATTTGTATTTTTATGGATTTGAGTGGTGAATTTGAATCTAAACGTTGATATTGGGATGTAGGTTAGAAGTTTTTGAAATATTTGTGCAAGTGTCTTAGTCAGTTGGTTCATGTGGAACATTCTATAGTTTGTCCTGTTCTATTGTTTTCCCTTATGAGATGTTCTGTTCATTTGTTATCTTCTTTTTCTTCATGATTTTTTCTCTTTTTTGCTCCAGTGGTCAAGCACATTCAATTGATTTGTTCATTTTAAGCTTGAGTCCAATTGGGATAATCTAATACAGCTGGCATTAAGATAATTCTCTCAGTGGTGAAACCAAAATTTTCTGTGGGGAGCCAAATTTTGGAAGTTCAAGCATGAGAATTATACTGAAATTTCATGAATTTTTTTTGAACAGTGTCACTCAAAGCTTCGTAAAAATCCATTTCGATTAAAGGTAAATACTTTTAATACATACACCCCAACCGCCTATAAAAATAAAACTTGACGTTATTTCAAGTCATGGATATTGTCTAAGATTAAGATAGCGTAGTTCAGTTTATTGGTAACACATTTTATATTAAAAGTTTAAACTAGATTTTGGCCTTGTACAGCGTGCCAATGTAATAAACACTTGGTGGACTTATAGTTATCCATACTATATATGGGGTCATGTTAGCAAAAACAGTGTGTACACTAGCACTCCCAGAGTTTTATCCCTATAGGCTACTATGGCCCTTATATTGTTTGTTACTGGAAACATGAATGCCTTATCAATAGAGCATTTTGTCCAATTTAATAATATTGGTCAGATTGTGGACCAAGACCAAGGGCTTGACATCGTCATTGAGGAGCTCCGTCTCAGGCGTGATGCCTAGGTTTGTGTCATGGCCATGAATTGCAACTTTCCCTTCCCTTATCCCTTTTTGCCGAATGCAATTGTAAAATAGGTCAGAGTAGGCAGGGAAACATTTGGTTCACTTGATTCATGTGTTCATTTATCATACGTTTTTAATCCACAAGACAAAAAGCATATTCAGTGCATTATTTTTAAGATGTTGAATCTAATTTCGAAATGAGACTCAAAAATGAAAGCAGAACATAGCTTTTTTTCACTTGATATTAAGAAGTGAAAACATGTGGATGAATAGTTTCCCATTTTTGAGACAATAAGACGTCAATGCAAAACATATGTTTCTGCTTATCAGATAAACAAAAGACAAAGAACATGTTAATGCAATTGGTGGGGTCGGTTCTGTGTTGTTGAAAAAAAAAAACCTGGCTCATGAACAGTTTCACTTGTGTTAGCTATTCTATTGGTTATATTAGAGCTGCATCTGGAAAATATTCTTCACATACTGTTATAGTGTGCAGTACCTCAGATGGGGAGTTTATGTGACCATTTATTGTTTATATGTGTATAATGTGATTTATAGGCAGTTTCTGGTTCTACATCCAGCACCAAGATGAGCAATGCTGATTCTAATGTCAAGGAAGAAATATCTGAAACATATAGTAACACTATGACTGAAGCTATGGGTGCTGGTAAGTTGATTCACGCCATGACTTTTATTTTTACGACTTTGCAAATGGCTTAGGAGGAATTCATAGGAAGCTTTACGCTTACTTTACATGCTAGAGGTATAAAGATTGATCATGACCCCGGACTATCAAATCGTTAGTCAAATATTAGAACAATGCTTTGGATAGTACCCAAAAAGGCAGTTTACCTAGCGGACTCTACCTAGGTTAGCCTCCTTCATTTTATGTTGACACATTCTTCTCATTGCTCTCCAACCTCGAAGCTATATACCTGCAGAAAAGAAATTGGATCAGTCTAGTTTAAAGGGCAGGCCCTCAAGTCATTTTCAAATAAGACACTGAGCCCGATGATGTTGGCAAACATCTCCTCCGATCGGGGTGAGCCTCACCAAGGCCACCTCTTGTCGTGTTGCACTAACCACTTGCACCAAACACACTTTTTGTGAAGCTCTTATAGGGGTGTGTGTATGTGGGAGGGGTAGGCAAATTTAATCGGCATAGCCTACTTTGGGGCTTCCTCATGTACATTACTTTTGCCTGATGCGTGGGTAACCTTTCCTTGTTTGTTTTTATAGTGTTGACCTATAGGCATGAACTAGGAATGAACTACAACTTCATCCGTCCTGACCTGATTGTGGGCTCATGCCTACAGGTAATCCTCAATTCTACGGTTGAGTATACGTTCTTAATAATCTCAGTTCTATCCTCAGGTGGTTTTTTTAACTTCTAATTTTTTTTTTTAAATGGTAGACGCCTGAGGATGTTGACAAGCTTCGTAGCGTCGGAGTGAAAACTATATTCTGCTTGCAACAAGATCCAGATCTTGAGTATCCGAAAGAATTACATCTGCTTCTTGTTCTTTCATGATAATTGTAGTCATGGTCACATGTTATGTACAGCAGTCAAAAGTATGACGCGAAGTTTGACCAGATTGGCTTGGGGATAATGTTCTCTTGATGTCCTTTACTGATATTTGTAGATACTTTGGGGTTGATATCAGTGCCATTCGTGAATACGCCAGCACACACGATGACATTGAGCACTTACGTGCGGAAATAAGGTTAGTCAATAGAAATGGTGACTGTTCTAGATAAAGTACTTCCATTTTGTTGTTTTCTATTGCGGAATGTGGTGACGTTCCTTATCCTTTATAAAGCTAAACTTGTTGTTTCCCAACAACTGGCCTATTTATGTACATTAGAAATTATAATATTAGCAATAGGAATTGTAGGTGTTTGCAAATTCATTTATGACTTGAGATACTTGAGAACTGAAAATGGGAGTTTTTAAGCTTTTGCTTGTAAAATTGTGGTGACTGTTCTAGATAAAGTACTTCCATTTTGTTGTTTTCTATTGCGGAATGTGGTGACGTTCCTTATCCTTTATAAAGCTAAACTTGTTGTTTCCCAACAACTGGCCTATTTATGTACATTAGAAATTATAATATTAGCAATAGGAATTGTAGGTGTTTGCAAATTCATTTATGACTTGAGATACTTGAGAACTGAAAATGGGAGTTTTTAAGCTTTTGCTTGTAAAATTGCAAAATAGGTGTACGGTACTCGTTGCACTGTGTTTTGATGTGTGATAAAGTGATAATTCTATCTAGCCGTTATATATGGGTATCAGATTGAAGAATCCTAAAGCAGACACGAGCTTCAAGTAGAAAAAGTTGTGAAACTTTTCTCCACTATATCATATCATTTATTTGGCTACCATACCTGCATATGCTGTTCTCATTCTGCAGTTCTACCGTCTATATTGCAAAGTAATGTTTAGTGTTGCAGGGACTTTGATTCATTCGATTTGCGGATGCGGCTTCCAGCTGTGGTGAGCAAACTACACAAGGCCATTAACCGGAATGGAGGTGTAACTTATATACATTGTACAGCTGGATTAGGGAGAGCTCCTGCAGTTGCAGTACGTGTACTTGTTTAACCTTTTTATCCTTTTTCCTTACATGCTTAGTTCATACTCGTCATGAAAAAGTGCCACGATCTTCTTTAGCTCTATCTATAATTGAAGTGCAAAAAGTTTGAGAACTTACGTTTAGAGAGGAAGAATATTAGGAAAAAGAGATTGGAGAATAAGTTAGGAAACACAGTTTGTCCCCTTGTCCTCGCGGATTATCACATCAAAGCACATGACAATTGTTCCCTCGAGATACAAATAAGAGGAATAACAGACAACACAAATTATAGAGGTCAATGACCATGCTAGATCTTTCACCTTCTTTGCTTGTACCTGTCATTATAGTCACATGCATCATGTAATAGTTATTGTTGTGCAGTGAAGTAGTGTCATTGATTGAATAGACTCGGTACTATAGATTGTCAAGCTTTATAATTTTTGTCGTCACGGTGTGACAATTAGTTTACTTCAAGAACTCTGTTGAAACTGCCATCCTTAATGCACAAGGGAGGTCCATGTGGTGGTTAGCTAGATGTTGACATTGGTGTGTGTTTTGATTGCTTCCTCTTGTAAAAGATATTTCTGAACCTTTGCTACGAATTGCAGTTGGCATACATGTTTTGGATTCAAGGGTACAAGCTCAGCAAAGCCAACAATTTGCTACTGGTATTTTTACTTGTTGTGTCATCCTCTTGAATTCTGTTTTGGGTACAAAACTTATTTTATGGTACCCCGTCACTTCCGCCAGGGAGTATTGCTTCGTCATACCACACCACTATATGTAGGGGACTATACAACGTCTATGTCGGTGCCGAAGCTAACGTCCCACCACGTGTGGGTGTTAGGAGTATGTTTAGCTTCAACAAGGGGCTATGGGGGTTCAATCCTGGGCCTTGTCCAACCAGGTCCTGAGTTCCAACCTCTGAACAAACCCCTCATTGGTCTCTTGAATAATATCACTTCATGCTTACAATCCTTCTGTGTGTTGGGATTTAACCTTCTTTTTATTTAAAGATCAGACATGGTTTATTAGAAAGCGGTTGTTGAAAGTTATGCATGAGTCATCCTAAAAACGAACTCTTGAATTTGATCAAGTTTATTAATTTATTGGCGCATTCCGTAGCGTGGAGACTTGGACTACTGACAGATCATTGTGTGACAAGGAAACAAAACCTTCATGCAAATTCCATAGTTTGTTTGCATGGTCAAAGTTGTTAAATCTATATCAGCAGTTGTTCTAATGCCACTTTTGTGGGGGCGATTGTTTCTGAACTAGTCATTATTACTATGAATTACAAGAAAGAAGCATGCATTCATCCTTCCATTAAGTAACTCAATGTTTTTCTTTTTCCTTGTAGAGCAAGCGCTCATGTTTCCCAAAGCTGGATGCCATAAAAAATGCCACTGCTGATATTGTAAGTTTGCTTTTCCATTGGACTATCATTTTTTCTAGTGGTTAAAAGGAATCATTATATGGGCGTAAACAATTAACTGAGTTATGCAAATTTTTGTAGCTGATGTATCTTCTTGTCTAAAGCTTACAGGCCTCAGAAAGAAGCTTGTCACTTTGACATGGGATTGCAGCACTTGTTCAAATGTGGAAGTCTCAGGACTTGATATTGGGTGGGGTCAGGTAATGGTCAAGTTTTTCAGCCTCTATTTCTTTTTGATGTCTTTCTTAGACAAATGAAATTCTGTCCTCATTGCTTTTGTTGCCTGTAAATTGCTGAAGATATGACTTTTGAATTATGAATGAATCTATCAATTGTAACTAGAGGTGGCAAATGGGTGGGTTGAAACGGGTCATGGGTTGAATATGGGTGGGTCAAAAATGGGTTAATACTAGGCGGGTTGAATATGGTTGGGTCGAATATGGGTATACTTAGACCCAATCCAACCCGTTTATGTTTGGTTTTGCTAATTAACCCAATTTGATGATATTCAATTGGAATTCATTCTAAAAAATTAAAAGTCTGGGGTTCTACATAACCGCATATACATATTCACCGGATTGGATTTGGATATGTCCGAACTGAAATTTACTATTTTTTTATGAAAAAAAAAAAACAAAACATATCACTAGTCGACTGTTATGAAAAACAAAACAAATTCGATTCTCCAATTCACACATTCACTTTCACTTCACTGTTATGAAAATCATGTACTCCAATTAACCATATTATAATCACGTGTATAATTGTAGTCTATTAATCTATATATATGAGCAATTTTTCATTGCCGGACGGGTACCGCGTGTACCCCTCTGCGCACCTAAGCTGTCTATTTTAGCTTTGGGCGGTTCGGATTTTGAGAGAGAAAGAGGAGAGAGAGTGAGGAGAATGAGTATTTTAATCTGGACCGTTCAATACACTTTTGTACGGTCCGGATGCGTTCGGGTACCACGTGGTACACATTAGGTACCCAAATTTTTTTCTAGAGAGAGAGAAATGCACACTGGGATTTCAATTTTCAAACCTTCTGGACCGAAGAAGAATTACAGTATTGACACTCTGATTTGTCCACTTGTAAATTGAGATGTATATTTTGTGTAGAGAGAGAAAGACATATTCGGTCCATTCGTATACTGATTTGTCCATTGAGTTGTGTTTTGAATCGCGGGTTTGTTCGTTGAAGAGAATTATGAGTAGGAATCGTTGCAATGAGTGGGAGCATTGAATATTAATCCATTTTCAACTCATTACCCACCCATCTAAAACATATATCAATGGGTTTAAATGGGTGACCCAATTACAACCCATGTTTAAATATGGGTGAATTTGGGCGGGTTATAAATGGGCGGATTTGGGTGGGTCCATATATATGGGTTGAGATTGCCACCTCTAATTGTAACCAAAGAGCATTGGTTGGTTTGCCCAACATCTTTTTTTTTTTTGGTTCCTCGTATCTGCAAAATGGATATAATTCACCCTATAATATTACAAACAAACATCTAACAAGTTAGGTCAGTTAATAGGGAGGATTCTTCTTCATACTCATTCAGCTCGACCAGTTGTCATTGAGAAAATGGGGTTTCTTGTCCGTCCCTGGTGCAACCGGAATATTCCATTGAGATAAACTAGAGAGAGAAACTCCCAAAAGGGATACAAAAGAGTTAAAACTCTTGATAATATTCTTAAAATGATAAAAGCTACTCAAAATGATGACTCTTACACTACTTATACTACCCCTTACATTTAGAGACACAAAATAACACTAAGACCCTTTAACTACTACATCATGACTATAAAACCCATATAAACCACTACATCAGTCCCTACAGGCAGTAAAGCTGCTGGGGATTTAAGAAATTGTAGAACTTAGAAATGGGCTCTAGTCTGTCATCCAGGCTGTCATCATCACCATCATACATGCATTTTGTGTTTTCAATTTCTAACCTTCGCTGCTTGATTGCTCTCTTATTGCTGGTCCCTTGGTACACAAGCTTTAGATTGTTTCATTTATAACTAAGGAGAAACTTCCTCTCGCAAGCATTCTTTGCTAGCAGAGGTCCTCAGGGTGGCAAATATAGGATGTCTATCCAACTAATCATATCATCACATTAATTAACTGAAATGTTACCATTGTATGTTCTGTTCTTGGGTTCTTAGATTGGTATTGGAGCTATAGTTAGGACTTTTTGTTTCCTTTTATTTTTGTGAAAATTGGCCTTTTGTGTTGACTCTTATAGTTATCAGGAGAAGTGTTGGAGTTTTTCATATGCATTGTTTGGCCCCTTTCCTAACAGCTTAAGCTTTTAGGATAATTCTCTCAGTTTGTGTAGCTTAAGCTTTTAGGATAATTCTCTCAGTTTGTGTTTGTTGGTTTTCCCTTGCATTCTACTTGTCTATGTTTGGATTTTTGTGTCTCTACGTGCAAGATTGGGTTGCACAAAATGGGTTTGCATGTGAGGGACTCGAGGTAGAGTGTAGGAGAAATTGATGCCTGCAAGTAACACATATCAAGCTCAACCTCATCGAAGTTAAAGTTTTGGTCTTTGAGTTTTACACACACAAGTGGATAACAACTCTATTACTCCACTTGCGTTATTTCCATGAACCTTTCAGAAATAGCATTTCATGACTCAAACCTGACTCTCTGACAATTGTCTCGTGAACTTCTCAGAGGATGCCAATGAAATTTGATAAGGAACGAGGTTTGTGGATTCTCCAGAGGGAATTGCCGGTAAGCTCCTAAAATTGTGTTTCTAAGAAGGTGAATTTATTCAGTTTTTTTTACTGTTTACAACTTTGTTAATCGTTTCTAAGTCTTGGCAACCCTCTTTCCATGCCACAAGAATCACAGGTCATGGTCGATTTTTAAGGGTAGTGTTACTTCCATTCAAGAGTACCTAGGTGTATTCGCATCCCTTTCTCGTTACTTCCACCATTAACTTGTATCTAGGGATTAAGATACATTTCTTATGCAAATGGAATTTGCAACATGCCATCCTCTTGCTTAATTTAGAAGAGATTAAAATTACGGGCTTGTTTTTCGCAGGAAGGACGTTATGAATACAAGTATGTTGTTGATGGTGAATGGACCTGCAATTATTATGAGCTTTTTACTCCTGCCAACAAAGACGGCCATGTCAACAACTATGTCCAGGTAAACATTCAGCTTCCCACATAGGTTACAGTGCCAACTGATACCAATCCACTATTTTACAGATCTGTCAGAGCTATATTTGTCCATCTTAAGAAGTATATATGAGTCCGGTTCCGGTCAGGACTCCCGGACCTAAGGATCCGTCAGGGAGTCCTGACTGGATCCTTGGGCTATATATATATATATTCTTTTTTTGGTCGTTCACGAGGAGTTTTGATAGTGAGTTCTTGAAGGATGAAATGGGAGTTCTGTTATGTCTTTTAGAAGAAAAACGTTTTTCCTGTAGCCCTTAATACTGTATTTTGACTGCACATGTGTTCCTTGAAATCTCCTTAATGTGAATTACCATATTTCCTTTTTGAAACCCCAAAAAAGGGCCTTTGCTGGCTTATGGTCTTCGTCATTTAGGCATTGTTTGGATCTTGAATTTGTGGAAGCAAATAAAGTGAACTGGAGAGGGTATAGCGGAATAAAATGGAAAACAATTAGTTTTTTTTTTTCTTCTCTTTTTCTTTGGCTTGGGAAAATGAGACAAGACCCAATATACACATTTTCCAAAGCATCAATTTTTTTTTGTTGAATTACCAAGCCTGTATAAGTTTTTCTGTTTCCTTTCATTTTTCTTGCCCTCGACAAATCCAAGATCCAAACATAGCCTTCGCAGGCCATGCGAAGTTTACCTTAGCGAAGTGCTCAACTAGCGTCTTCATGGTGAAATTGCTCCACATAATGTTTTTTCGGTCATCACCCGTTGTCAATTATATTTCCACTCCCTATGGTTCACTATTTTTTTTGTGCAGGTCACTGACGATGATCCAGATAGTGCAACTGCAGCGCTGCGGGAGAGATTGATGAGCAATGATCCTGATCTTACAACAAATGAACGACTCCAAATAAGACAGTTTCTTGAAGCTTATCCAGAAGAGGCGTGACTTCATACTCATACGAGCTTACACGTGAAATCCGTGGCTGCCAAAATATGTCTTAGTGACGTGAAAAAAGGTATTGTTCTCGCCAGAAGCAGAGCTCCGTATTTCTTCTAGAGAGCCCCTTTGTAAAATCTGGGGATTTGCATAGTTTGAACTTTGAATAACCACTTGTATCGGTCTTAGGAAAAATAAAAAAACCGGTATTACAAGGCCTTGTTATACAAACTTTATTACACTACACAATAATACAGTATCCTCATTTTCTGCATCAATGTAAGATGTATCAGTAGAAATGAAGTGTGGGAAACTGGTACCACCTTCTTGTAAATTTGGCCTCTGTTTTTACTTGTGAAAAGGTTGGTTTGAGATTCAGGACAGACAAAGACCGGTTAATAGCAAATAGAATTTAGAATCATGGGAATCAAGGCTCACTTCGGTAGAAGCTTTCAAGACTTTTCTGGATTGAGCTTGAGAGAAAAAAATGTAGAAAATCTGTTTCGCTACCAATTTTTGAGACAAGTTTTCAGAGATTCCTTTTGGAGAAAAAACCTAGTTTGGAAAAAAAAAAAAAAAACTTGGCGAACATCCAAAAGTGAATGATATTGGAAATTGCAAGCGAAAATAATCGACTAACTGAAAAGAATTTGGTTGGGTTCTGATGGGTTTTGTGAGCTACTACTATTTTTCACTTGTGTTCCTCCAATTAAACACTTAAACAAACCCATTTTGTTTTGCATACTTTGTGATTGGTAATTCGTAATTGCTCACCACTTCCGTCTGAGAATGAGTCATTAAAATCAATGTGACTTGAATTGTGGTTGAGTTTGATGACAAAGCATCTTCAAGGAGAATGAGAATGTTCAATGTTATCTCGATTTTATTGTGTTTCAAATCCTTCATTAGTTGAGGAATAAATAATTATGCAGGAATATTTTTCACTTGTGTTCCTCCACCAATTAAACACGTACAAAGGATTACTGTATAATTTTTTACCGTGTTGTGGATTCCGCTTCTAATCGAAATGAGAGCATAAAAATCAATAAAGCAGATGTCCTTCGGTTAGGGGGTTTAGTTTTAGTTTTGTTTTGTTGACATCATCATTTTTCTCATTTCTCTCTCTATCTCTCTCCACTTATTACACCTTTTGATATCATCAAAACGAAACTAAACTACCAAACGAACACAACCAACATCTCCGCAGCGAAAAAGGAAAAAGATCAACAAAATAATACTAAGAATGTAAAGATCATAAAAAAAAATTTAAATTCTTACGCAGTTACACCTTAAGGAAAAGTGTGCGATAGTAAGGCTTAAGATTTTAAATTTTTATAATTTTCATAAAAAGTTATCCTTATATCTTTACTTCTACAACAAGTGCTACGCTAAGTTTTTACATCTTACTCTTGTTTATAATTAGATAAGAAGACAAATTGTCGTAACTCAACTTTGATTTAGGGGTTGTTCTTCATTGGATTTTACGAGGATTTAAAAAATGTAAGATTTTATGAAATCTTTTCACGAATGGATAAAATCAAGGTTTGATTTTGATTTTATCAAATTCTTATAAAATCCATTGGAAAACAGCTCCTTGCAATAATCATTTTACAGATGTTAATAGTACAATAATACTTCCGACTCCCGAGGCACCGCCACCTAATGCCTAGGCTTCCTTTCACCGCTACTAGTGTTGGTGTCTTAGGGAGTGTGCCACTAATTTGGTTTTTTTTGCTTTTTAGTTTTTTTATGTGAGAGCTCGAAATACGGGTTGGCTTTTTGTGATTTTTTATGTGATGTATTATGAGAAAATGACATGTCTCAAAAAACACAATAAGTTGGTTTTTGGCTTTTTGAATTAGTGAAACGGGGCCTTAGACTAAAGTTTTAGATCCCATATACCATTTGACGGTTGTAAAAGAAAAGAAAAGAAAAGAAAAACAAATAGTACTCCGCAGTAGGGCTGCCCAGCGGAGCAGCCGATCCATCAATCCAAACCGATCCGAACTATCCGTTGATCCATCCGAGGTATGTACGAATGGGTTACGGATCCTAAAAACCCAAATCCGCTTTGACCGGATCTAATCGGATCTGATCCGTATCCGAACCAGCCGAATCTGATTCGTGGACATCCCTAGTTTCGAGTTGAGGATTAACTCCAGCACATGTTTTAAGCCACAAAGTTGTCAGTTTGCTGTGCATTTTATAGAATAGTAAACTCAATGGGTAGGGGTACTTGAATGCTTTATTAATCTTTACTTAGTGCAATAACTAGCGTGGTATAGCTCTTAGACCTGAGCTTGATTTTTGTTGACTTCTCATTCAGAAGTTGTTTATTTGCGTACTGCTTCAGAGCATATAATTATTACTTCTCTTCTTAGAAGAAGTTGTCCCGGACTTCCTAAGTGAATTTACTTTCCATTCTGATTCCTATGATCTTGTTTGAACTGCTTAGCATGCCATCTTTTGATAGTGGGTGTGGCCTATACTTGCATTCATGCTTGCTGGTCTTCTGTTGTACCGGAAACAATATAATGGTGAGCAAAAAACTCTTGAAATTCTATACAAGCAATCTTCTAGGGAACTTCTTCATATTTTGTCTCATTTAAACCCACAACCTTCCTAGCTGAGATATCTCCGGTACATCTCTAGAAGGAATTTGATGGAGGAAAGGGTTGCCGACCGGCTGTCCGCCAAATTGACCCGTAACCGATCCGCGAAATCCGTAACAGATCCGATCCATCCGTATGTCACCTACAGATGATTACCGGATCCTAAAAATCCAAATCCACTCTGACCGGATCGGATCGGTTCCGTATCCGAACCGGCCGAATCCGATCCGTGAACACCCCTACTCCGCAGTATGTCATTTGACTCGTGCCTAGCCCTCCGTCAGTGACATCACTGATGCATTGGGGAATGTTTCAGATTTTTTGGGTGAAGTAGGGTTTTCCCACCCATTTCTAAACCCTCTGTCTCTCTCGCTCTTTCCTCTCATCAAGGTAAGGTAACACTCTCCTTCTCACTCATCCCTCTCTCTCTCCCCCCGACTTAGCATCTTATTGTTGTAGGTTCGATTTCTGCTCTCTCTCTCTTGTGTTTCCCCTGCTATATCTTGCAACAATCGGTAGTTTTTTCTCCCCCCTTGTGGAACTTAAACTCAATCTTAAATGCAGTAGATTTATGTTTAGTAATTTCTATGTATCTGGAGTGCTTTTGTTGATTCTTCTACTCCGACTTATGCGATAATCTTTCCTTGTTGATTTGCTTTGTCTTGTGCATTTTGGTTTTCGTTTTTCCTTCTCGCAATGCTACTCTGGCTTAATCTAACTCTAAACACGCCTACTTAACCCCAAGGGGTTGGTATGGTGGGCTGGGACTTAAGGTTTGTTCCCTCCTAACGTCTTGGTTCGATTCTACTTGCCAGCAATTCTTGCGGCCTGTGGGGATTAGTCCGAGGTGGGCGCAAAAGCTAGCCAGAGACACCCTGCATTACCCGAAAAGGAAAAAAAAAACGAATTACGCCTAATAGTTCGGGTTAAGCTCAATTGGCCATTACTCTCCCTTTCTATCTGGAAATTTTTTAGAGCAGAAATGTTAATTTATTTCTTTCAAGACAATTTTCCTATGTTGGGTAACTACTAGGAAAACATATTAGCAAAAACGGTGTGTTGCTAATGTAAGGATGTTAAGGTAGATGTGTGGTAAGGCAATGTGATATATCGTCATAGTTGAAAAATTCGTGAGTTGGTGGGGGCTGTTGTGTTTATGTAACCAGAAAACGCTAGCACCCCAAGAATTGCGTTTTGGGACTCTCGTTCATAAGATATGGAGCACTTGTGTTTTTAAACTGTGAGTCTAGAGATCCCGAAATTCATCCTTTAGAAATTAGCGAGATTGGAGCTCTAGCGAGGCAAATCATTAGTAAAATGGGTCAGAATGCTTCTAGAATTGTTTTTTACATTGACCATTGGACAGAATAACACTTCTTTTTATCTGAAAAGTGACTTTAAATAAATATGTTCTTATATTGTAGTCTAAAGAAGCATGCTCCTGCCTTACTAACATGTTGCGAACCACGTTCCCGTACCCATTCCTCGTCCCGGAACTATCTGTGTTTGAGGTAACATAGGGTGGGGCAACAGGTTTAGAGAAAAATATATGAACATGGAACATGGTTTGGTCACATATAATGAAGAATAGTGATTGCTAGGCAGCTAGGGTAAAGAAAACACTATAGGCTGTTCTAGGGGGAGGGAAAAACCGAAATTGGCATTGGATATCTTTGCAAGAAATAGGGGATTTTATTAAATTCAACTGATCATGAAGCCCTTGACAGTTGACATATTAGAATTGCAAAGTAAAGCAATCATGTAGCCGGTACGAATTGAAGGGGAAACAAAATGCTAGGTTTGGTTGATTTGTGATGAGTATATTTTGGGTGATGGAGCCTTACTGCCTCTGAGGAGTATGGTAACAAGAGAATCGAACCTCAAAATTTAGCAAGTTTTGATCTCAGTTTTGCACCAATAACTTACTTTTTTTTGGACATACAGTGGAAAATATTTTTTCTGAAGAGTCCAAGTCATTTAATTATGTATCAATGTGGAAAAAGTACAGAAGTTGAGATATAACTGGATTCCGTATTTCCAATGTCAGATTCTGGAGAAGAGTTGAACCTTAAAATCTGGGGCATGTGAAATCTAGAATTTGGTCCTTAACAGTGTGGCTGTGCTTTTGGTAAATTATCTTCTTAGTGACTTAGCAGGTTGGATATGTGATGTAAAAGTGACACTGCTTTGTTTAGGTGGATTAATGTGTGGTCATTACATGATTTGTACCTTACTAGCTTAGCTATTGAAGCAAAAAAAATTTCGTATTGATAAGATTCTGACATGAAAGCTTCTACTTTTAATTGTCCATATGAAGGTTTGTAGTAAGTGCTCAGGGCTGGTGGCCTTTTCAACTCCATGCATGCAATTAAGGGTGGTTGGATTGGGCAGACATTTGCCCTAGCTAAGCACAATGAATCTGGAGGGAAGAAATCGCGGATCCGGCGTTCAAAAGAAGAGAGGAAGGCACTGGTCGAGTCTTTTATAAACAAGTAATTGTGATAGTATCTCTTGCTTTTTACATTCATACATTTTCCACATTGTTCGTGGTTCAAAGACAATAAATTGCATAAGCTGCAGCACTAACCATTCCATGCATATGTTCGCTCTTTTATTTTTATATGCATGCTGTCTGCCAAATTGCTGACTGAAGTCTCAGAACTTATTCCAGAATAAAGCATCGTCCTGTGTTATCGGATATTTTCTGTATGCATTACATGACTTGGTAATTTGTCTTTTTGAACTCTTCCAGGATGCTTCAACATGCAAGCCAGCTCGTAGAATAATACCAATCATTCTTTAGCTGAATATTTTAAGCAGAAGCATCTTTATATGAGGCATTTTTTAATTTATCAATTGCTTATGCGTAAAAAGGATTTCATTGCTTGTTTTGCTGGTACAAGTTTTCTATGTTGTTCTGCATGTGCGGGATCGCCTCCTTCGCCTCTTTTTTTTCTTTTCCAAAGGGTTTTACCCTAAAAACCATTAAAATTTATTAGAAACAGTTTTTACTCGTTTATTTCTGGTTTCTTTGAGTCCAAGGAGGTTAGTGTGGTTAGTGAACTTACTGTCTGGTCACCAATAAAAAAGTCAATTACCTGCTCATCTGCTCTATTGCTTTATGGTTAGTTCACCAGGAAATTAGGACATTACCTTGTGTTGGGTATTCTGTGGGTTATAAGGCAGTAGGATGGATGTCCTCCTTTCTGGTTTATCTTTTACCATTCTTTATTCAGTTCTGTTTTGGGGATTTACATCCTGGTGGAAAATAGCTGATGCCAAGTGTGGGAATGCAATTTAATGTCCCTGGGGTGCACTTCATGCAACTTATTTTGGCATCACACCACCCAACATATAGCTCTTAGCTCCTGGGAATCCTGGGACCATTGTTGATTGCTTATTCCTGGGATTAACTGAAATTGAACAGGCTCTGATTACTCTTATTTGAATTGTTATGCTCATATTAAAAAATTTCTTGGGTTATTTTAGTCCTGGCTGTTGGTCTGTCAAGTACTATTTGCGTAGTTCTAATTGGTGTGCAGGCCTGATTTAAACCTTATTTTGTTTGTTGCTTGTAGATATCAGAAATTAAACAATGGTACTTTCCCATCGATTAGTCTCACACACAAGGAAGTAGGTGGGTCTTTCTACACTGTGCGGGAACTTGTCCGAGAAGTAATCCAAGAAAATAGGGTATTGGGTCCCGCAAAGATAACTTCAGAAGATTCAAGCCTTGATGGGTTCTTGGAACAATCTCCATTAGGATCAATTTCCATTGAACCAGAAGCTGGTTTATCGTCGTCAAATGGATCTCATATCGCAACTCATATTGCACACAAGCTTTATCAAGATATAAGTAAAGAACTAGTTCTAGATTCTAGTGTGCAGTTTCGTGAATCTGAACATCAGGGCTTTGATGAAGGAAAAAATATCAATAGTCCTAGTCAGGTAGTTGAAGAGGCTGAAGAATATGTTAAAGCAATATATATTGATACTCGACCTATGGAAACTGTGGAACTGCATGAAAATGTAGCAGAAGTAGAAGCATCTAGTGCGGAAGTAACACATCAAGATACAAGGGAAGAGCTGGTTTTAGATTCTAGGGTGCAGTGTCCTGAATCTGAACATAAGGGAGTTGATGCAGGTAAAAAGAATATAAACGGGTCTACTCAGGTAGTTGTAAAGACTGAAGAATTCGATAAAGCAATATGTACCGAGTCTCGACCTATGGAAACTCTGGAACTGAATGGAAATGTAGCAGAACCAGAAGCATCTGCTAAAGTAAAGAATGTTGCCACAGACATAATTGTGGAGACATTTCCATTAAGATCTGGTTCCAAGAAAACGTATGGCTTGGATGAAAAATATAGTGAACACAGTGTTTTGAGTCGAACTTTGGTTAGAGAAGAAATCGACCGGGTGGAAACCAAGGAAGTCAACAACAGTTCTGTAGACGATGACATGAACATGACAGAAAGTGCTTCTGATTTGGGGAATGAAAAAGCGGTAGCAAACATTGCAGGTCTATTTGAAAAAAGCTGTGGTTTGGTCGATGAGAAACCAGTGGATAACCTTGAAGCTCTAGTATTGGAAAATCTAAATGACTCTGCAACCAATCAAGGCACTATTCTTCAAAGTCATAATGGCGGAGAAGCTGAAGTTGAAGATGCCTCTCCTGCTGGAACTAAGGTAAAGTTTTTTTGTTGAACTGCATGCGTGGTTAATGTAGGGCAGCGTATGACTATGGAACTATTTGCAAGAAGAAAACACAAACACGTCTGAACTAGAGATACTCTCTACGGACAAACAATATGAGATAAATCTCATTTTTTAATTAATCAAAATCAACTACTCATAGCCCTAAGGCTGGCATCCTTATTTTTAATGATAGCAGTTTACCCTCGAAATACTAAAAAAGGAAAAAAGTAATGAAAAGCTAAATCTAAGTCTTGGTGAACAAGAAAATAATAAAAAGGAAATAAAATCAACCTAAATAAGAAAATCTAATATTCTAGGCAATTTACGCTAAAACATAAAGATGCCTAACAAAATACTAATTCTGAACTAAAAAACTAATTCATATTTTTCTAGAATATGTAAAATATTGGCCTGCATCATTCCCCCCGCTTGAGAAAACTTCTCCTCGAGTTTCCATGGCTTATAGTAGTTTAAAACGCCAATCTTGTCCGCTTCAATCTTGTACTTCAAATCGATTTTCCTGAACATAAATGTCAAAGAAGAGTCTTCAAAATTTGAAAGATAAATTTCTTTTGGAGAAAGGAAATCAATAGTCTTATTTTCAAAGTCGTCAAAATTTTCCAAAAAGGATCCACAAATTGATCATTGTGATCAACTTCAACCACATCCAATTTCTGAATAATGCGCACGACATTCATAATCAAGCTTTTAAGTATGGTATGCTTCACGTCATCCAAATTAGATGGTTTCCGTGTAGAAAAAATCTTGCTCATATTCGGACTTTGTTGGGTCCGGGGTGCCCTCATGGATTAGGTTACATAATGCCACTCCTTGCGACTACTCTAAAAACAGACTTGCGGGTGCGATGTCGAATGATATAAAAGACTTAATTGAAGCCTAGGAAGCACGAGTACCGGTACGCGGTATGGGTATGCGATACGGCAAAAACCTAAAAAAGTAGGGTACGGGTACGGTTGGGTACGCAAGTGTAAATTTTATTTTTTCCCCCTATTTTACTATGTTTCATCGCCCAAACTAAATAATACACTCATTTTACCAACAAAAAGAAGCATATATAAGAGTTAAAGAGTTCATAAGTGCATAGATGAAACAAGTGCAAAAGATGAGTAACAGATGCGAGAGAGAGTTCCGAGTCTTCTAACTTGATGCGTAACAGATCTGTAAAAAAGAGGGGAAAAAACTATTTTAAAGGGAAATAAAATAAGAAATTGACAATCAGATGTCGCAGTGGAGTAGTCGTCGCTGAGGAGCTCTTGTATGGCGGCTGCTGCTGTTGTAAAAATGTGAAGCCCTAAATCTAAAAGAATACGTCTGTTTGTGTGTTAAAGGCATGAGAATTGCACATTAACCCCTTAACTTTTGAGTTTTTTCATTCGGGACCCTAAAAGTTTTTAAAAAATTACAATTTCACCCAAACGTACCCAGATCCGTACCCTATCGAAGTACCCAGGTGTACCCAGCCGTACCCGGAACAGTGCAAAGTACCCGGTACGTTTTTGCCGTACTCGGTAGGTATTTTGCCGTACCCGTACCCGGTACTCGTACGACAACATTTTCAGAGTACCCGTGCTTCATAGATTGAAGCTCTTTCTAACACCAATTGGTTTTAGGAGAGATGGTGGAAAAGCGGTCCAACAAGTGGTATCAGAGCCAGGAAGTCATGGGTTTGTGTCGCGAGAGCGTCATCGTGAGGGAGGGATTGTTGGGCCCGGAGTGTCCCCATGAATTTGGTTTCACAATGCCACTCCTGCGACCGCTCTAAAATTAGATTTGCGGGTGCGATGTCGAATGCCATAAAAGACTTAATTGAAGCTCTTCCTAACACCAATTGGTTTTAGGAGAGATGATGGAAAAACGGTTCTACAGACTTTAGTCAAGATACATGGACATGGATTCAATGACATCACCACTGATCTTACAATTAATCCCATCAATGCTTTTCATGCCACAACTCCAAGTGGCCGCTTATCCATCACGAGTTCTTCTTTCCGTGCACCACTGTCCATATCAATTGCAATGCTTGTTTCTTCAACAACTTCAATCTTGCCTCTCTCATTAAAATCATGATCTTCTTTTGTAGTGACTACTTGGTCATACTCCTTCGGATATGTATCATATACTGGAAGTAAGGCTGTAAACGAGCCGAATCGAGCCGAATCCTATGAGGTTCGGGATCAGTTCGGTAAGGTATGAGTCAGGCTCGGGTTCGATTCGAGCCTAGACAAGTGAGCTCGAGTTCGGCTCGTGAAAAAATTTCAAAGCTCGGGCTCGGCTCGAATGGGCTCGTTAAACTCAAACGAGCCAAATCGAGCCGAATTTAGGCTCGAATTCAGCTCAGCAGGGCTCGTTAAACTCAAACGAGCCGAATTTAGACTCGAATTCAGGCTTGAATCCAGCTCGTTAGCAATTTAAAACACAAACTGAGAAAGGAAAGAGACATGCTTCAAAACAATGTTACATGTAGATCTACCACAATAATCAAGAAATCAAAAGAAAACAAACAGATCTACCACAATAATCAAGAAATCGAAAGAAAAACAACACAAGAAAAAAATATTGAGAACTAAATCCCTCAAACTATAAAATATTTATAGGTAGACCCCTAAAGTATTATTAATTATATTTTGACCCCAGGTTCGCGAGCCTAACCGAGCCGAATCCACTTAGGTTCACGTTCGGCTCATTTATGGAACGAGCCTAATATTGAGGTTCAAGTTCAGTTCGTTTAGTAGTCGAATCGAACTTGAACGAGCTCTTACCGAACCGAGTTTCGAATAGTTCACGAATGGCCTAGTTCATTTACAGCCCTAACTGGAAGTGAATCCCAGCTATCTCGTGGTGCAAAGATGAAGTACATGTATTCAAAAAAATTCCTCTAGATTCTTTTTCAAATAGTTCAAACTCCTTATACTTTTCATGATTCCCATGCACAGTTTTTACAAACTCCTACCTTTGGCATTAATTTATTTCTTAAGCAACTTTTATGGCCTAAACTCGAAGATATTTTGCTTGAAAAATTGGGTGATGGATAGGACTTTATAGCGGCAAATAGATTGAAAATCCAACTGACTTTTATGTGATTGTTTAAACCCAGATTTTCTGCGGTTCAGACCAAGGTATAAAGCGTAAAAAGAAAGAACGCATATGGCTCTTTAATTTTTCTCCCGAACAAATCTTCTCCTTTTCCTGTTTCTGCCTGTTGTGTTTGAGTTGCTACCACCAAGTAGAAGCCCTCCCTCTGAATTTGTTAGCCACAAGAGGGAGCATTTTATCCTCAGGAACCTCTTTGAAATCTAGAATTTTGTCAGTGGCATTAGTCCAATCCAGGAACTCCTTCGGTTTCAGATCTCCCTGAAACTCGGGCAATTCAATCTTCATAATGGATTCCCAGTATTGAGAATCGCGAGAATCGCGGTTGTGAACCAAGACCTCTCGACCCCGCCCCGTAGCTGATGGTGACAAGCAAAAGGGTTGGAATCCTCATCATTTGAAAAACCCTCCTCTTGAGGGTTAGGTTTCAACGAACGACTGGGGATGACACTTTCCCCATATCCAGTGGATACCCGCCCCACCCATATGGAGGCGGGGATAACCCAAAATTTTCCCCAATAGTAGCGGGTATGGTAGGATATGAAGAAAACCCGCTTGGATATGGAGTGTGTATGATTTAGTAATCCCCACCCCCGAATACCCATACCTGCCCCATACCCTCCCCGTAACCGGTTATATACATGCTACATATACTATATTATATATGTACACATAAATAGGAACATATGCATAAATCTTGAGTATAGTTACATATGTAAACAATTACCTCTTTAATTGGCGAATCTTATCAATTACTACATATCCTAGCACGTCCTTCCGCCATAGTCAGGATTGAAACTAGAGCTCTGATACCAACTAATGCAGGGAAGTGTATGACTACAAAACTATTTGCAAGAAAACATGAACAAATCTGAACTAGAGATACTCTCTCTACGACCAAACAATGAGCTAAATCTCGTTTTTTAATTAATCAAAATCAACTACTCATAACCCTAAAGGCTTACATCTTTATTTATATTTTAATAATAGCAGTTTAACCTAGAAATGCTAAAAAGGAAATAAAACAATGAAAAGCTACAAGAAAATAATAAAGAGGAAAACAAAAACAACGCGCAATGGGCTCTCTGCTCTGTCTCACTACGTAGTGTTATTTCGTTCCCTGACCAGGATCGCTCCCACACCTGTAGCGTTCGTGATCGGCCTCCTCAGAAATAGAATCAACCTAACTAAGTAAACTCTAGGCAATTTATGCTAAACCATAAAGATTCCGAATAAAATACTAATTTCAAAATTAAAAAGCTAAAATTCATATTTTTCTAGAATATGTACAGTATTGGCCTGCATCATTGGTACTGCTATTTTCTCCCCTCCATTCTGCAAATATTCCATTGATGCTCTTATGGACTGGGGTGCGTTTTGGAACTGAGCTTGAGGAATATATTTTCTCTTAAGTAGTCCGGCTTGACTCATTATATGCAGTATGATTTTGGCATAGCAGTAGCCTACATCTAGGCAGTGGCGACTCCAGGAGTTCGGAAGCGCGGGGTCATTCATAAATATTAAGTACTTTTATCAACCATAATCAAAGAAAAGCATCATAGTAATGACAACTAAAAATCTTGTTCCAACAAAAATCACATTTAAAGTTCAACCTAACAACACAAATCAACCTCTCCGTATCAAAAGAACAAAACGAGTGACAAGGATTCAAACAAACCACACAAAGAAGCAACTTTTAGGAGTTATCTAGTGGTGTCACCACCAAATTTAGGGCGTTCATCTATGGATATTTAAAAAAAATTAATATACTTAGTTGTATTTTTTTTTCTTCGTTGGCTGACCCCCCTATAAATAGTGTGGAGTCGCCAGTGCATCTAGGGGAAGGCTCCGTACATCATCCCTTTCTTAGATCCATTATATGCGGGAGCATCATGCACCGGGTAGGCTCTTAGGAGTAGTCTCAAACATTATAGGAAAAAGAACAACCACAAGTAGTAGAAACAGGATATGCATGTTTTATTTTTATAAAGTAGATATGCATGTTGAAACGACCATATAAGACAGGGTTCAAAAGGTTAAAGTCTACCCCTCCCATACAACCCTTAATGGGTTCGTACATGACTTGGAGAATAATATGTTGGGTCTTGCATTGGGCACACAAATAACCATACAAACAAACAAAAAAAACACACACTGCAATACACCTTTTACACTTTTCAATACACTTTCACATATTTTTAAACACTTTTTACATATTTCAACACATTTTTTCAACCTTAACATGTGCCTATTGGGCACACGTTAGCATTTTCCTAATATGTTAACATATAAAAGAAATACTCCTACAAAATAACTGGGTGAAGTTTTACGTTTCACATTTTGAACAATATATGGCTGTAGCACCAGTGCCGATGCTGTTGGATCTTTGCCCGATCCGTGGCCATCACGATTGCCAATACGCATCCTGATCCCGCGATTCAGAACCCTGAAACCGTTTTCTGCATGAAAGGTGATTGGAAAGGTCACCTTAAGAAACACAATTCTTGGTCATCGTAGCAATGGCACGAAAATAGTGAAATTGAAATAGGCTCGTGGAAATGCGATGTTTCGGAAGAATAAAAAAAGCTTCAGTCAAAGTAAATGGAACAATGTACTTCTGCCTAAGCTTAAAAGTTAGGCTATCTAGTTTGAGGCTCAATTTCCTGATGTTTCTCCCTTTATTTGGTCCTTGGTGTTTCTGGTAGATGTATGGTTTATGTCTTAAGCTTAAGGGTTGTCTTATGCTTTATGCATGTGTGACGCTCTATGATGCACAAACACGGACACGGATACGGACACGGACACGGACACGGACACGGGGATTCTTAAAAAATGGGGATACGGACACGGCGGGGGACACGCCACGTGGAAAAAAAAAAATAATAAACACATATATACTCCTATCTTGTTATTTACCCTAGCAGCAGCAGCAGCCCTGTTTACCCTAGCAGCAGCGGAGCAGCTCTCGTCGGCGATCAGAGGGCTTGGGAGGGTTCGTCTGTTCAGAATCGATTGTACCTGCATCATTTGGATGACTGTACCTGCAAATCGATTGTACCTGCATCGTCTGTGCAGAATCGATTAGGTTGTTGTTGTTGTTGTTCTTCTTCCTCCTCCTCCTCCTCCTCTTCTTCTTCTCCGACCACGACAGTGTCCCCATCAGTGTCCCCCGTGAAAAAATTCAAAAAAAAAATGGCGTGTCCCGTACGTGTCCCTGGCGTGTCCCCGTGTCCAATACGGTGATACGGCGGCCAGGAGCCGTGTTGGTGCTTCATAGGTGACGCTCATAGACTTTTTTTTTCCAAACAGATGAAAATATGCGTGCTTCGGTTATTTAGATTGCAAAATTGCCTTAAAAAACAGGAGGCTATTAGTTTTGATTTTCCAATTCCATGGTTTGCTTTAAGGTGGTTGGCTTGTTTTCAATTTTTGATGCTTTTTATCGCGCACACTTTCTCGATGGAGTGTTTGATTGGATTTGGTAACAAGTATGTTGGTTAAATGCATAAACCACAGCATATAAGGTCAGCCTGTAGGTCACCATGTTTCGTAGTTTGTCCGGCTTGGATGTAGTTTAGCCGGTATTTTTGTATCGTGATATTGTTGTCCAGCTCTCCTAATATAACTTTTAAACTTTGTGCATTAACATGGTTAGTTTTTATCTCCTGAATGGTTGGCTAAATCTAGCAAATACGGGTGACAGTTGACATGACTCTTTTAAATAACCATTAAAATTTGACTTCTATACTGCTTGCCTCATATATCGGAAGGCGATATTTATGTAGAAAAAGGGAAAGATAAGAAGAAAATGGGAAAGATAAGAAGAAAATGAAGTAAAGAAGCTAAATTCATTTGTTGGGTTTCGTTTCATTTTACTTTCCCACTGCAAATTCTTCTAAAATCATTGATCACGCCTCTAGTTAATGTACCCATTGCTCATTATTAAAGTAGTCACTTTTTTTCTTTAATGGTAGAAGTTGTGATTTGTTTCTAAACTTTGCTTCTTTGTCATTTGACACAGTCTCTATTGGTCTTATTCTTATTGTGTACCTTGTGAGCACGGGGTTGTACTTTTGCAGGTTTTAAGAGATTCCCCAGTTGGCATCGATGCCCAGAGTCTCAATGGTAATATTACTAGCAATTCCTCTAAGCAGTCAGCTTTGGAAAAGGAGATAGTGAGTGAAAGCAACCCCGACCTGAACGTGAAAAATGGTAGCATCTCAGCAAAGGGAAGCAATCCAACTTTAGACAGAATGAATCTGTAAGTATAACCCCAACTTCAGAATGTGCAGATACATACTTAACTTCAATATATCAGTTGTTTGGTGATCAATTATTTGCTTGGGTTTGTCTTTCGGCAGCGAATCATGGGAAACAACAGTGAAGAAACCTGCTAAGCCAGACACTAATCCGCTTGTGGTATTTATTAAGTCATTTGTTGCAGCGTTTGTGAAATTTTGGTCCGAGTAAAGTTCTGTATTTCTTTACCAGAAAATGTTGTTGGTCCATTGGGATCCTGATGTTTCTCTTCCCAGGTTCTGATGGAACCTCGGTATTTAAAGTAGCTAGTCTTCCCATTTTCGGGAGGATAGAGTGAGAATTTGTGCCAAAAATGTAGTGAGGTTATTTTATCAGATTTATCGTTTACCAATGATTGCTTCTTTGAGAATGTGTAATTATCTGGAATAATTTGGTAAAGCCATGTCAGATCTATTAAAGGTCATGATTTACGAATAAGAATATGAATTTATTTATTCGTAGTCGAGACGAAGCCTGTGGTGGTGTGACAGCTTTCTCCTTTGGCGGCCGTAAAAGTTTGGAAACCAGGATTGGGGTAGAATGGCTGGGTTTATAATGGAGTCTGTTGCACCAGTGTCAAAAAAGTCTCCGACTGTCGCTCATATTTGCCAAGTAGGATTTGGACCCCTTGCATTTCATAGGGAAAAGCGTCAGAATCATCACATTCAGAGGAATAGAGTGTTTCAGAAGTGGATTCATCAAGGGAAAAGGACCACCTCATGGGTGCATCAAGTAAACGAACTCGAAATACAATGTTGTGCAAGTCGACAGTTAGCCAGGTCTTAATAGGAGCCAAAATAGATAACAACTAACAAGGGTTAAATTCACTTTGAGATAGATTATACTAGTAGAGTATGACTTGAGGGTGTCCCATGACTCCTATCGCAAACTTGTCCAAACCAATTATTCTCTCTCCTACATTGTCTAGTATAGGCATAACAAAGCTAACTAAAGAGCTAAAAATATACTCCCATGTGACATCCATGTTGAGCACTTCTGAGCAAAAACAGAGTTAGGAAGGGGTTTCTATTAGTAGTAATGGAAAAATTATCCAATGTTCTTGTGGCACCGCCATGTGTGTAGGCCCATCCCAATACGTGATGGACAAGGGGACCTGGACACTGCATGGTGGTGTAGGGGCATTGGATGATCTGCCTTGGGATATGGCATTTGCCAAAAACAACCATCTCACACAATTTTACTGCCCCATTGATTTTTTTTTATATATTTTTATATTTTGATGATTTTTTTTATATTTTTTATTTTGATAATTGGATGAGTGGGTTAGCTTATGCATACCTCGATTAATTTCAGAGCCTTGGAGGTTACGACCAGGGATAACCCGTAGTGGCCTCGAGAGTTTGATGACAAGGGGAATCGAACCTGAGACCTTAGGTGGGAGCAAAGCCTAAGGCAAGACCACTTGTGGATACAGGTTTTAGATTCTAGCTTAGATTCTGCTACAGATTCTAGATTTTAGATTTCAATAGCAGATAAACATGTTTACCATAGTTGTGAAATTACGATTAAGCTGCAGTAAAAACTGGAAATCAACTTCTATAAAACTTAAGAACTCACAATCTTAGCGAAAAGCTCCAGAAGCTACTCAAACCTAGCTTTGGGATTTATAGAGTTTCATTCCTTTTTTAGCTTTTCAATATTTATAGAATCAAAAAATCTTTTATCTAGAATTTTTGATAAACAACTCTAAACTAATTTTGAAAAGCCATGATCTTAAAATCTGCACAAAATTTTTCTTTTAAACAGTGGCTTGTTTTTCAAGGTACTGTGTGGACCGAAGGGTAATATTTCAAGGGTAAGACCATCTGCATTTTGGGCTCTCTAAAAATATTTGTTATATGACAAAAAGTGTTAAAAGTAGGGGCCCAAAAATTAGTGTATTTGTTGAGATTAAAAAAAGAGTTAAAAATGGGACCCACAAAAATTTGCTCTCTCTTCTCTCTCTTCTTCTCTTTCCTCTCTCTTGCCGTTTCTGCCAACTTTCCTGGTACAATACAGGCCCTTCCTCCCCTCCTCTCTATCTCTCTCCTCATTCCCACAAAATCACCTATTGTGTGAAGTTGAATTCGGCAATCTCTACGCGTTTGCTAGAGTTCCAGCATCTTTGGTTTGGACCAGGCCAAGGGTGGTCCGGACCAAGCAAGAGGGAGCCAAAACTAAGCCGCAGCATCTCTCGTCTGATGCTCATTCGGAGCTGCTCCGGACGAGGGAGTCTTGGTCTGGACCAAGGTGTCTTTGGTCCAGACGAATGAAGTTGCGTGCGCGCAACTGATGCATTTTTTAGGGTTATTTTAAGGGCTTTTCTTATATTCCTTGTAAAAGGCAAAGTATTGGGCAACCCCCATTGTATTGTTTTTCATTCTTCATTATAGTGAAACCCCCTAGCACCCCGTGGAGTAGGATTGAGTGATTTGCTCAAGTCTGAAGCGACTATGAATATTGGAAGATGCAGATAGATGATTATTTGTATGGGAAGGGTTTGAATGGTCTGTATGATGGGACGAAGCCTGTAACTGTGACTAAGGATGATTGGAATACACTAGACAAGAAGGTTTTGGGGATTATTCGACTCACTTTGATGAAATCTGTGGCGTACAACATTGCGATGGAAAAGACTACCAAAAGGATGATGGTGGTCTTGTCGAGTATGAATGAAAAACCTTCTGCGGACAATAAGGTACATTTCATGAAGAAGTTAATTAATCTTAAGATGTCGGAGAGCACTCATGTTTCTAATCATCTTAATGAGTATAATACTATTATAAATCAATTGTCTGTTGTTTCATTTGAGTTTGATGATGAGAATCGTGCCGTGATTGTTTTGGCTTCATTATCTAATAATTGGGAATCTATGGGAATGGCTGTTAGTAACACTATTGGCAAAGAAAAACTCAAATACGATAACATTCGAGATTTAGTGTCATACCTCGCCCTGGATTAGCCCTCCAATGAGTTTAATCCGATTTGGAGATGCAACCTCAGCCACTAAACGACGTGAACCTTCCATAAATAAGCCTAAGCAAGAAAAATACAGTTTCATCTTTTATTGATAACACAAAAAAAAGTCTTTTAGAAGCCACATCGGAAGTCTAAAATAAAAGAAGAAAACCTCTTTACATATCCAACTACAAACTAGCCAAAGCCTTGCCCGGCATTTCCGACAAGCAACCCCAAGTAAGGCTACGACCACCCAGCGAGACTAGCAATGGACATCTACAAAACCTGCAAAACTGGAACTCGAACGAGTTTCGAGAGTTTAATGAGACATAGATGCAGTTCAAATTACCTGTACAATCAACTCTAAGAGTTTAATGAGACATAGATGAAGCCGATATGGCACAAAGCCAATTTTAAGGACTCAGTTGTCCTTTACGGCACGAAGCCACAGGTCGACATGAAGTCTATTTGGCACGAAGCCATAGTTTAATTCAAGGAAACAACATCTGTGAATCAAACACTCACCTCCGTCTCCAAAAACAAGAAGAAAAATTTATGATTTCGGTACCTCAGACGTGCTCGTCTCAGCCTCTGAAACACGCATTCTCAATTAGCACAAAAGCTATTTGTATTTCATAATGAAACATCAAGTTCACAGCAAAACATAGGAAAACGTGCTTAGACTTTTAGATACTCAAAGGCTACCTTAAGAGCAATAAATTCGTAGAATCAAAGTAGACATATATAACATAAACTATGCCAAAAATTAGAGCAACACGACCTTATTAGACCGCTCAAATCAATTCCACAAACCCAGACCACCTACTGCGAACAACCATTTCCAGCAAGGTCGTACCAACTTGTAAAATCCACCGAGGTCAAAGTATGTAGCGAAATGACCTGAGATTCGGTAGAACTCATAACACATCAAAGTTCATCCTTGATTTTTCCCGGAATTGTCCGAGTAAGGAAACCAAGTAAAATTCACTCTCAAACCTAGAAATTCAGTGCAGTAAACTCAGTTGTTAGGCAGCCCAGTCAGTGCTCAAAAATTCATTAAAGATCGTATACTCAATGTTTTTCAATGATTCCAACACAAAAACATCACCAACTTAACAATATTTAAGACTCATAAAGATCTATAACCGATAAACTTGTTTAGCTATAACAATTTTGATGAAAAATGCAGCTCTACAAGCTGCCCAGATTTTTAGAGTTTATCAAGCACTTAGAGCTGTACCCACGGCCTGCTGCAGACTAACCCAGAACCAAGACGTAAATTTGGGATCTCTGTCACTAATTATTATAGACAGAGGTGCCCATGCAATCTAACAATCTCATCAACATATATCCGAGCATATCTGTTAGTAGTATAAGTAGTCTTAACTGGTAGGAAATGAGCCGTCTTTGTTAGCCGATCCACAATAACCCAAATCTAGTCATATCCTCCTTTAGAACGCGGTAACCCAGTCACAAAATCCATTGTCACATGTTCCCTTTTCCACTCAGTATAGGAAGATTCTGTAACAGACCCGTGGTCGTCGATGTTCAACTTTTACACATTAACAAGTCAAGCATCTAGCCACAAACTCTGCAATCTCCATTTTCATGCCAACACACCAATAATAGTCTCTCAAATCACGATATAATTTGGTACTCCCCGGATGCATAGCATAAGCAAAGCTATGGGCCTCCTCCAAAATTTCCTTTTTCAAAGCTACATCATCTGGTACACACATTCTTTCTTCCGACAAAAGCATACCGTCACCCCGAATACTAAATTCAGAAGTTTCACCTTGAATCACTTTTCCCCTGATTTCCTCCAAATGAGGATCTTCCCTCTGTCTGTCACGAACACGGTCTACAAACAAAGGCCAAACACTAAAACGCGTCAACAAAGCATCATTGTTTCCCAAAAGAAACTCCATCCCCATTTGCCTCAGCTCAGTAAAAATATCAACTCTATTACACTGTAAACAAGCTAATCTCCCAGCCGTCTTCCGACTCAAAGCATCTGTAACCACATTCGCCTTCACTGGATGATAATGAATAGACAATCATAATCCTTAATCAATTCCATCCATCTCCTCTGCCTTAAATTCAACTCTTTCTGAGTAAACAAATACTTCAAACTTTGATAGTCAATGTAGATTTCACAAGTTACTCCATATAAGTAATGTCTCCATAATTTGAGTGCAAAGACTACGACTGCCAATTCCAAGTCATGTGTGGGATAGTTGCGTTCATGATTTTTCAACTGTCTTGACGCGAAATCAATAACCTTACCTTGCTGCATCAAAACACAACCCAACCCTTGATGAGACGCATCACCGTAAATCACCAAATCCTCTGTACCCATCAGAATAGTCAATACTGGAGCCGTCACCAATCGAGTCTTCAACGCCCGAAAACTGTTTTCACATTCATCCGACTATAAGAACTTCACATCTTTCCTTGTCAATTTTGTCAAAGGCAATGCAATAGCAGAAAAGCCTTGAATAAACCTCCGATAGTATGCCAAACCAAGAAAACTACGAATCTCTGAAACACTAGTTGGCCTCTCCCAATTCACCACTGCCTCCACCTTCTTTGGATCCACACAAATACCATCTTTAGATATCACATGGCCCAAAAATACAACACTGTCAAGCCAAAACTCAAATTTGCTCAACTTCCCGTACAATTGCTTTTCCCGCAAAGTTTGCAAAACTCTCAAGTGTTGTTCATGCTCCTCCTTGGTCCTTGAATAAATCAGAATATCATCAATGAACACAATAACAAAGGAGTCTAGATAAAGCTCAAACACCCTATTCATCAAATCCATGAACACTGTAGGAGCATTGTCAACCCGAACGACATAACCAAAAACTCATAATGCCGTACCTCATATGAAAAGCAATTTTAGAAACATCCCCGTCCTTCACTTTCATTTGGCGATACCTCGATCTCAAGTCAATCTTAGAAAACACTATAGCACCTTGCAATTGATCAAACAAATCATCAATTCTAGGCAGATGATACTTGTTCCGTACTGTTACCTTATTCAGCTGTCTCTAATCAATGCACATACGCATAGTACCCTCTTTCTTTTTCACAAAAAGAATCGGTGCTCCCCAAGGTGAGATACTCGGTTGTATAAACCCTCTGTCCAGCAAAACTTTCAACTGAATTTTCAATTCTAATAACTTGGCTGGTTCCATTCTGTACGGTGGTATGGAAATAGGATTAGTTCCCGGTTGCAATTCGATAGTAAATTCCACCTCCTTGTTAGGCACAATTCCCAGTAACTCATTTGGAAACACATCCGAAAATTCATTCACAATCGGTATATCAGTGTAGACACCCCATCTTGGTAGTCCATAATGCTTTGGCCCCGTGTAGAGCTGACGCCCGATGATGATAATGTTACTATTGGTTACGATCGTTTCACTGGAGCCAACTTGATGCATAGACGTCTCGAGAAAACTTATTCCAAAATCACTTTTTTCAATTCCCCTTATTTTGTTTTATTGTGTCCCAAGTTTTTTCAGAATGTGTGTTCGCACTGTGTTATTTTTGGCTCGTGTCACTGCTTTTAAAATGTGTTGTGTTGATTTTAAGTTCTCCACAAAGTTCTATTTTTAGCCCAAAAAAATCCTATTTTTAGTCCAATCTCGCAATGTTTTTAGCCTAAAAGTCAGTCCAAAACTTGTCATTTTAAACCAAAACCAACCCAAACCGGGCCTAGGAACGGACCAGACCGCTCTAGCCCAGGGCCGAGCCGGCTCCCCCGAAAAAATCTTTTTTTATTTTAGATTCTTCTAGATTTGTGTGCCACTGCCTTTGTGTACGGAAAACGCGTATTTTCTTCAATCACACGTCGAAAAACTAGAGTGTTTTGCTCTCAAACTAAGCCTATATGTACCTTTCCTTGCCCAACCTTTCAAATCGTTCAGTGAGTTCATAAAAGTTGAGAACTAGCGTTCATTACTCATATTTGGTTTAGAACAGTTGTTCACAAATGTTGAGTATAGGCTAAAAGGCTCTGATTCACCTTTTGGCTAGTACTTGAGCTCAGTTCAAAGTTTTCTTGAGTTGTCTTGCATCGAGACGGTTCTAGCTCGGCGGTGTAGCCCAGATTCTACCGGTTTCTGAGGGCGGCTAGCTTGGCTCTGCGGAGGTTAGGTATGGTTCCTTTCTTTCTTTTATTTATTGTTTAGTTTATTTGTTTAGTTTTATTCATTTATTTAGTTTTATTTGTTTAAGTTTTATTGTTTTGTTTAGATTAGTTTAGTTTGCATATTTAGGATTTATTTTCTGCATAGTATGCATATTTAGGATCTATTTTTTGTGCTTAGTTCATGCATGTTTTATGATTTAATTTAGTTATGCTATGTTTAGATTAATTATTGCTTAGCATGTAGAATTACTGTTTTGCCTTTGCATATTTACTATAATTCATATATCACCTTTGCATAAATGCACTTGCACGTAATTGCCACCTTTACGTGATTTAATTCCTAGCGTAATCGTTACTCTGTTTGAGTAGTTCTTCGCACGTAACGTACACTGTCGTTACGCTGCTCGCATAAACACTCATAAATTTAATATTTCTAGTTGACACCCTTTTCTGCATACATATTTACATTTCTACCCCTGTCGTTACGCTGTCGCATTATTCCATGCATGTTAGTTTATAGTCATTATGCTGCTTGTTTTGTCCCACCCTGTCAAATTGCTATTTTGCCCATGCGTTTTCATATTGCATGGTTAATTAGTTGTTCTGCTCTCATGGTCCTTCCATGAGTAGCTTGTCTATGTATGTGGTTTCCTAATCAAGTTACTTTCCTAACCTAGCTCGGTTCCCTAATTTGGAAAGTTTCCAAATCTGGGGAGGGTCCTTGATCGGGTTACTTTCCTAATCTGAACTGTTTCGCAAATTTGGAAAGTCGCATAATCCAGTTAGGTTTCCTATTTTGGTTTGGTGTCCTGTTTTGGAAAATTTCCATTTTTAGAAAGTTTCTATTTTTGAAAAGTTTCCAGTTTTAGTTCATTCTTCTGTTTCATGCATGTTTTAGTTTGTTCAGTTGCATGTCTAGTTTAGAATCATGTTATGCATGTCATCTATTCTATACAGTTGCATGTTTAGTTTAGAACTCTATTTCGTTTGCATATGTTCAGCTTAGACTTTTGTTATGCATGTGTAGCTTTGGGATAATTCCCCCTAGAAGTAGGTTCACAAACGGTTTTAGTTATGCATGAGTTTCTAGGAACTGATTTCTGACAAAAAAAATGGAGGGAGGGCTATGGCCTCCATAAAATGGCATGCCTATCATCTAGGATATGCAGATGCTTGTAGACACCCCACCTTGGTTGTCCATAACGCTTAGGCCTTTTGGTTGTGCCGTCGCTCGATGATGAAAAGGTTGGTATCGATTTTGTCCGCCACGGGGAGATTGACTTGATGCATAGATGTCTTATAGTAGACTATTGTCGTTTTCTTTCGTTAAAATCTTCAAAATGCATTTTTTATCGAGTTAATGAAAACTTTTGTTGAGTTTCGTGCCGAGTGATTTTCAAAAAGTGTTGAGTAATTTTTATCCCCGAACTATTTATTTTTAATCCGCAAAAAGTCTTGTTTTTAGCCCGATTCATCATTATTTTTTGCCCAAAAATTAGCCTGGAACGCGTCAAATTGAACCCAAACCCGACCCTACCCGGACAAAGTGGACCAGAGCTGGTCCGGCCCCCCCAAAAAATTAATTTTTTTTTAATTTCAGAAAAACCTTCTAGGTTCGTGTGCCACGCCATTTTTTGCACTTGTCCCACATCGAGTAGCGAACTCTTTTGCTCCCCAAATCCTATGATAAATACTTTCCTTCGCCACAGTTTGCAAAATACATGTACACCGACTCGGTACACCGACACATCGATCCACACTCGATACGTCGAAAGCACCTGCGAATCCTTTGGTTTTGTAAAGTGTGAGTTCTTCTTGAACTGAGATTCAACTCTTGGTTCAACTCAAAGTGTGGTTTTTCTCTTCTACGCCAGTAGGCTGCTGATTAGAAGTCGAGCATCAAGGCTGTTTTTATGGAGGTGGTCTAGTTCAGTTTGGTTGCTTTCTGAGGGCGGCCGGTTTAGTCAAGGTATGTCTCCTTTCTTTCTTTTCTTTATTATTTTGTTTAGTTTATTTTATTTAGTCTAATTTTGTTTAGTTTATTTTACTTAGTTTAGTTTAGTTTATTTTTTGTTTATTTTGTTCAGTTTAGTTTATTTTGTTTCGTTCATTTTAGTTTTTATTATTTTTTACTTAGAGTAGTGTAGTATGCATGCTTAGAATTTGTTTTCCGTATTTTAGTTTATGCATGTTTTAAGATTTAATTTTGTTCGATGTTTAGCTAACCGTCTAGCATGTAGAATTACCGTTTCGCCATTGCACATTTAGTATGGTTTAAAATATCACTTTGAATGCATACACTTGCACATAGTCACTACCTGTCCATGAAACCCTCAGTATAGTTGTTACTTCATCCGAGTGGTTCCTCGCATATAACATACCTTGTCGTTATGCTGCCCGCACAAGCACTCGTAAATGTTATGTTCTAGTTGTTACCCTGTCCGCTTGCATATTTACATTTCTACCCTTGTCGTTATGATGTCAGCATTATTCCATGCATATCACCTATCCACAGCAGTTATGCTGCCCGTTTTGTCCCAACCTATCAAATTACCGTTTTACCCCTACATTTGCATATCGCAGGATTATTTAGTCGTTTTACCCTCATGGTCCTTCCATGAGAAGCCTACATGCATATAGTTTCCATTTTTAAAAAGTTTATATTTTAGGAAAGTTTCCTGATTTGATTCGAATCCTGAACATGCATATGGTTTCTATTTTTGAAAAGTTTCCTAATTTGGTCAAGTTTCCGATTAAACCCGTTTTTCTTATTTATGCATGCACCCTGAGTTCATTTAACCATGTTTAATTCAGTATCTCGTATCGCATGTGCCCGTTCAGTTCAAGCCCGTATCATGTTCACGTTAGGATAGAACCACTAGAAGTAGGTATCTTGTCTGGCTATTCGCAACGGTGAATTAACCTCTTTGCATGCTATAAGATGTTTTGCGTTTTGTTTTGTTTTCTGTATGTTGCATTCAACGGGGGTAGTTTTCAAATGTCTGCTTTCCCTCTTACAAAAAGATCATCTTTTCAAAACGTTTTGTAAGGACCCGAAAATTCATAATATTTTTCCGGAATAAATATGGGGAAGTGCGAAGAATTGAATTTCATGTAGAACCTTGGGTCAATGCGCAAACATAAGACACGTGGGTAACAATTGCATAACACATGTCATTCGGGGGTTGTGTAGTGTAATTTTTAAAGTTATGTGTTAAAAGAGTAGGGAGAGAGAGACCAAAAATCAGTCCCCTCCCCCTTCCCCCTCTTCTTCTTCTTCCTCTCCTTCATTAAAACCCCACCAAGCTCAAAATACACTCCCTCCATCAAACCCCTTCACAAATTGACATTGGATTATTGTTCTACGCGTGATTTGAAGCCCGAAACTCACTCTTTTCGCACCTTGAAGCTCAAAAACGGGTTGGTGGAATTTGGGGATCTAGAAATTATTTTCCTTTGGATTTTGAAGCTCAATCTTGAGGTAGGGGACTTTTATCTACTCCTTCTAGTTGTATTTAGTTGAACTTGTGCACATCTCTTCCTATTGGCATTCAATTTCTAG
>JAXBDA010003169.1:0-36563 GCA_036023075.1 Gaultheria prostrata | reverse complement strand
ACATCTATTTTCCATTACTTACCCTTATCAATATAATAATACCCACTAACTTTTTAAAAAGGAATCTACTTTTAAGGGCAAAATAGGAAATGTACCCACTAACTTTTCAAAACACACACTTATTAAGAGATAACTCAAAATAAAAATGTACACACTATAAAATGGACGGAGGGAGTATTTTTATCTAAGGTAATAATCATGCAATCAGCCTTCAATTAATATTTTGAATATATCCGACCTGACTAAATATCAATTTAACATCTAGATAACATTTATTGTTTATAGAGATTTTATTAAATACATTTATAGTAAAATCTTAATCATATAGTTGCATATAACCTTGTATAGCACGGGTTCATGCTAGTATACTTTTATGTAAGAAAGAATAAGTTCTATCAGAAAAGGGCTGTCCCTCCATTAGCTCTCAGTTTTCCATGGGAATGTAATCCTTATTCGAGATGTCTTGGCAAAGTAGTAGAGGTTTTCTGTTTGGCAAATACAGAAAATCAAAGCCATAAGAGAAAATTGAATTTGATGACAGAACATATATGTGACTGATTAGGTGTACCGGGATACTAGAATCATGCGTGCGTGTGTGTGTGTGTGTGTGTGTGAGAGAGAGAGAGAGAAGAGAGAGAGAGAGAGAGAGAGAGAGAGAGAGAGAGAGAGAGAGAGAGAGAGAGAGTGAGAGTCCAGCCCATACAAATAAACAAATTATGAAAAAACCACCTCAACTCGACCTACTTGTGAAGTACAAACAAGTCTGTCACTTCACTTGCATATTTAGGAGAGCAGAAAAAAGATACCACAGCTTTTAATTTGTCATGAAAGCACAGAAACAAATCTCCAAAATCTTGTTTGGGTCTTGGATTTGTCAAGGAAATCAAAGACAAAGACGAGAGTAGTTGCAAGCATACCGATCATTCTAACATCATTATCCCAGATAACGAAACACAACACAACCTCAACACACTATCAAAATGAAATCATACCGAAACTTAGCGCTATTTGTTATCTTACACGCTTCTCAAAATATTCAAGGAAAACAACGATATATTAGAGGACCAAGTTTTACCACAATTGCAGCTATAAATAACTTGGACATAATCAACTAGCATCTCTATGTCTAATAATTGAATGTCTAACTGAACTAGAGAAACTAGATTGTTGTTTAACCCCAAAATGCTGCCACATTTTCACAGCAGCCTATATACAGATGCACACACCTATGGCTTATTCAGACTTGACCGATACAAAATGAAAATGATAAACTCATTCGACAGCTGATGTCTGCAAATAAGTAACTTCATTATTCCAGCTCAACCAGAACAAAACCAAAAGCCCAAACTATGAGCTTTTTTAGTCCTCTTGTGCTTGTACAAATTTGCTAGTAGGAAGTACATTACCTATGAGCAGATGCGTGTGGCATCGGATATGTAATTGGACCCATGTTCATTGGAGTGCCAGGAACTGGAGCTCTGATACCATATGCCATATGTGGTGGAGGAAGGTTAACCGGTGTGCCAACCGCTGAGACAAGGGGTCCTACAGGTTGCCCTATAGTCGGTGGGCCATACATGCCAACCCCTGAGGGAGTAACTGCGGTTTGAGAGGGTAGTTTGCTTGCTTTGCTAGAAGCCCCTGAAGAAGAACCATTTGTTTGACCAGTAATGGGTGTCTGAGACACCGAAACATCTCCACCATTGACATTAGTGATATCATGAATGCTTGATCGCCTCCGGTCTTTGTTCATAGAATTCAAACGAATAAAATATTTTTGTGCATGGCTCGCCACTTGTGTAGGTGTTCTCGTCACCACAAAGTTTCGGGATATGCTTCGCCAATCGCCTTTACCGTACTTATCCAAACCAAGAAGAAATAATCTGTTTTTGCAAAAGGAAGAAAAAAAAAAGATACACTGGTTACTAATAAACTCAAGATAAAATAGATACACTGGTTACTAATAAACTTAAGCTTATATTATTTTCGAGGAATGAGCTTCTTAATTGTTTTGGTAAAATTAGCATTTACAGAAAACGAGCAAGTATATGTTGTACAACCGAAACTGTCAAAGTAGAAGATATCCTCAAATGTCCATCCATGTTTCTGCAGAGTTACAAACATTAATAGAGCCATGAATTCAACAACACAGCAATCACCACCTTTGCATACATATGATGGGTTTGATTCATATAAGGCAAATTACCTCCACCATTACCTCTCGTAAACAACCGAAAATGTGAACTGAGGAAATTTTACTGACAAAAAGAATCCAAATACAATTTATCTCTATTTATGATAACGAGCCAAAGATGAAACAAAAGGCCAACATGATTGCAGACGCCAACAATTCTTAACTCTGAAAACGTAAATCAGATAGTAATAGTAATAACTAATAATAACAACAATATCAATGATGATCTTTTCCATATCCCGAGGAAAACTAAATGGTGATGATTCTGATAAAAGAAACATGAGCGAATACGTGGCACACCACATCTTAAATTCGGTACACTCGTTGATGATTTTGATGGATTACACTATTAGACTATAAAATCTTATACATCAGCAAGTTTCTTTAATGCGTCAAACATCCCATAAAGCAAGAGGTCTATTGTTTTTCAACTTAATCATGAAAAACACTTTTCTCGGAGCATTTGTGACTTTGTCATGCCAGACCGCCATTAGTTACTTAACACTACTAAGAAACTACAGGGAAGGAACATACATACCCTCTTTTAAATGCATGAAATCAAGAAATATTTTGTTGTTTGGACTCTAATGTAGAGAGGACGAAATCTACCAAAACTCACCATGCATGAAAAAGTGTGCAAATAGCTGTGAGGGAGAGAATTCCAGCCAAAAATACACTAATCAAATTACTATAACACCAATTTTTTTACTATAACACCCTTACTTGTCTAAATGCACAACTCTCTTACTCGTGCTCTCTCTTGGACCACGAAACTCAGATCCATAGAAGCCCACTACCATCACCTTCACAAATCCATAGAACAATTGCAAAATAAAAAGGTCATCTGAATTCATCACCCTCTCTGCCTACCAACTACTACCTAAATTCACCAACCCATTACCCATCATAAAGATTTTGACTTCTGGGCCTTTCAATGGCCCAAACCCACCAGATAAAGAACTAGAGGTCAATAAAACTGTAATGCTATAGTGGAGACTGGAGATACTTCCAGACCAATCTCAATTGACGAGTCAATCCATCACTTCTCTCCCTCTCTCTTTGCTATTCTTCTCAACCATTGTACATACATATACATGTATCTATGGGGGCGGTTCTGCTCACACAACATTTTACACAACTTTTGACACAAAAATAATCAGAGCCCAGGCCAATCATCGGAGCCGTTCAATTGGTTTAAAACATTCGGATATCGGTAAGGGCTTGATTGATCCATTCAGTTCTTATCTTGTCAAATTTAGGGACACATACAAATCAAGCCCGTACCGATATCCGAATGAGTTGATTTTTTATGGAACACTTGGAACATACTTTAAACAAATTGAACAGCTCCGATCATTTAGGAATCCAAAATGGGTGGCTTACATTTTTTGCGTCAAAAGTAGTGTGAGCGGAACTGCCCCTGAGGGAGAGGGGCAGCGAAAGGTGGTGACTGGGGTTAGGGTTGGGCTAGTATTAAGGTTTGGAGGTTGAAGATAGGGCTTTTTTTGGAGATATAGGAAGGTGGCCTAAGAAAATGAAGGGGGAAAAAAAAAACTCAGTAATGTTTCTAAAACCACCAATATCTTATTTTTATCATGCCAGCATAAACTTTTAAGCATACTAGGTCTGAGTACTACAAGTTCAAAACTACAACAGTCTCTCCGGCAGCTTGTTGGCTTGCGTTTCTGCTTGTCTCTCTGGTTGGGTGACCAATGGCGGTGTGGTGGTGCTTCGGGTGATGGCTGAACGTTGTGGTGGTGGTGCTGTTTGTTTTTGGAAGTTGCCAGAGTTTTGGGCGGCGGTGGTCTGTGTATGTTTTGCTGTTTAATGTTGGTTTAGGGTTTCTTGGGGTTATGTAGCTATTTGGGCCCGTTTTGGACTTATTTGTTTTGCCCTATTTGGGCTTAGGCCATTAGGTGTTATTTGGGCTAAGACATGTTCATGGCTTGGCTCTTGGGTATTTTGGGCTTGTCCCATGCAGGTGTTTAATTTCTCCAACTTTTTGCTGGAGTCCCCTCCCCTTCTCCCCCATCTTGATGTACCCTTATCAAGATTTCTTTAATAAATTTTCCCTTATCAAAAAAAAAAAAAAAACTACAACAGTCACTTGTACATTACCTAGGCATAGGCCTGCAATAATGGTACGCAAACAAAAAGATAGTATGGATCTAAACTTTGTCCAACATATAGTCATTGATGTTTCTTTATGATCTATACTCAGTCAAGGATGTTCCCTCTTTGTAGCCTAGGGGACAAATGCTTCGGAAAGTATCAAGGCCATCAGCCTGTTAATATTTATGTTATCTTTCAATATGTTAAAGCATTCAACTCAAAACCAATTGGCAATTAGTGGAGAGGCCGCCCAGGCTCATATACTAGCTTTGGAGGTTATAATTAACCAATGTGGGACAAGGTCTAACACTCCCCTACACGTGCGATCCCTAACTCGCACGTGGTGAGGTAAACAAACGATTCAACACATACGTTAACTATCAACCATCAACGACAAACAAATGGAGAACCAACCATCAACGACATAGTCTTGTCCAAAAGCCTAGTTTTGATGCCATGATATTAAAGAACTGAAAAAAGAGCATTATGAAGATATTCAAGGGCATTATCAGAACGAAATATACGAATGCAAGTAAGACGAAACACAAAAAAAATCATTGACAAAAATAACAAATCGTGAAAGCCAAAAACATTAGAATCACGCATTGGGCCCTCATGGTTGCCATATCCAAAACTACCACCAGATTGCGTCTAAAACTACAGCTGCCACAACCAAAACTACGACCACCACCTTCCCTTGACCCTCAACCACTATGGCCGAAACTACGAGAGAGAGAGAGAGAACCACCCATAAAAGGGACAAGAGCAGCAAAGCCAAATGCCATCATAAACCCGATACCCAGCAAACAATCAGCCACTAAAACCAGCCAGTGAAATAAATAATCATGAACTCGATAACCCCAACAATAACCATAAGGCTACTATATAAAAACCCAGCATTGAATGCAACAAAAACATCAAACAAATACCAAACCGTCAATTGGGAGCAACCAAACAAAACCTAAAACAATCCAGATGCACCAATTGACATCCTTAAGAAGGGTTTCGCGCCTTTAAACAAACAGAAGTCGAACAGGCGATGAAAATCAACAGAAACCACCAGATTACCGTACTAAACCTTGCAATAGCTGCAAATCGATGATGGAGCCTTCGAATCAAGGTAGAAGAAGATCGAATCTGGACATAAGGAACTCGAGTCAAGTCATAGGGAGCTCGAAACAGTGCAAATCAAACCAGAAACTGTGCGAATGGCGCCGATTTAGGGTTCCAAGACTCGATCGAAGGTCGAACGACGAAAATCGAGTCAGTCTGATCTCAGTTTTGGTGTGAAATCAATTGGAAAGGCTGCGAATCAACTCGATGAAGGTTGAAATTGGGTTTTCAGTGGGTCGATTTAGGGTTGTCAAGGTTGATTTTGGTTTTTTAGGGTCAATATTGGGGTTCTCTGGTTTGGGGTTGGGTTTAGGGTTTTTTTTTTTTTTTTTTTTGTGGTTTTTCGATTGACTATAATGGTGGTGGGCGGTGCGACGATGGTCGTGGGGGTGTGGCAGCGTGGCTGGTTATGGTTCTGGTGGTCCATGGAGTCTGTTAGGATTCCATGGCTCTGATATCATGTTAAAGCATCCGACTGAAAACCAATTGGCAATTAGTGGAATGGCCGCCTAGGCTCATATACTTTTGCTTTGGAGGTTATAATAATTAACCAATGAGGGACAAGCTCTAACACAATTTAAGGGTGCTAAGCAATCCCAATTACTGATATAATTTGTGAGCCAGCTTGACCACTGCGTAAGCTTTCCGGTTCTCCTCTTTTTCAACTCCCTCTCCCACAATTCTCTGCACATATGTTGGAGGCTAGACTCGAAAATAATCAATTCTGACCTTAAAGAGCCTAATTTCATATGAAAAATCCATTTCTCAGCCAAGGATTAAAGCCCAAAACAAAAACAAGGGAGGAGAAGCCAATCGTAGCTCTTAGATTCCCTTTATTCAACCCCAAATCTCTAAAAAGACTGAATGAAGAAGGATTAAGGCTTCTTAGTCATGGGACATCAAATCCTAGAACATTTGGCTCTAGATTAATCTTCTCCTTGATTTCTCAGTAATGGCAAGCGGACTGGGGCCCACAACACGATTTCTTAATTTGTCCTAGGATTAGAAAATCCAACCAACTCCCATGGGATTAAAACAGCCCACCGATAGGGAACAAAGTTGGTTAGTTGGGTATGATACTATGACCCCATTCCCAGTATTGCAACAAAACAAGGAACTAGAGTTGGACTCTCAAACTATTCCAATCTCATTGGTCTTAGTCCCACAACCAAAAATTACAGTTAATGAAAGTTGGTTAGTTGGGTATGATACTATGGCCCCATTCCCAGTATTGCAACATTACAGTTAATGAAACTATGGTGTTGCCATCCAAACTGCCTCCCATTTAATTTTTATTTGTGAAAATTCTACAACATAACAATTCAAGAGTCTAGACCAAACAATTCCAGTCTTCAAATCCTACAGATATTCTACCACCCTTCTAAACTCAATGACTTTATGACTTCCTGAACTCTCAAAAAGCATCATACCATAGGCTGTCTAATCTTAGTATGATGGAGGAATTAAAGAAGTGAATACCAGTCACTACCATATTGTGATGGGTGCATCTATTGGTAAAGTTCTACTCAACATAATGGTACAGATTCGGGAATACAATAGGTATGCAACTCAATGAGACATGGCATAGTCACAATTTCAACCCATTCATTTTGCTTCAGCCATGCGCTATCCTAGTCTCCTAGAAGCCAAGCTATAATCAGAGAAAATCTCATTTCTTGATTCCACTTTGACTCCATGGGACTGAAACTCAAAATATGCCTACAGCCCAACATTCAATTACATATACACTCTCTAGGATGTGGAAACTCAGCCTAGAGTCACTGCGTGCATAACGCAAGTAATTTATCAACAACAAAAAAAGGGCAGCGTGTATCTACTTTCACATGAGATATCATTGATTGTAATTGATTAACAAAATAACAACTTTACAGACCACGACTATATGGATCAGAGAGGAAGTTAAAAACTAGCTTCCTACCTACACTTCCCAAAAGAGAGAAGAGAGAAGCATTAGCATCTTCCTAAGCTTGTACGAGCTAGCCCAAGTATAAAGAATTTTGCACGCTTTTGTTGTGGACCTTCACAACATCAAGGACACTTGCCAGCCACTGAAGTTAAACCAGAATTCAAAGATTGAAACTTCCCATTCGGTCCCAAATAGCAGAAGTAAATCAAGAAAACTGCTCCTACGGAGTCAACTAAACCTCCTAGTATTCTAAGTAGTATCCGAAACCTGAAACCACATACTATAAGCGTTTCCGAAGGTGTAAATTGGGAATTCTTATACAAAGAACTGTTTAAAGTCGCTGGATTCTACTCAAAAGTTGGCAATTCCATTTTCCGATGTCAAGCTAATGTCACGGAAACACTAAGGTGCAATCAGACATGTATAGACCAAAGGGATAGGATATAGATATTAATACAGGATATAATTGATTGGTAAGATGTGGACCTCAATAAATAAAAGAAAGCGATTTTACTGGACGAGGGAAGAAACATTATGGGAGAAACCTCAACATCAACTTATATGACCTTACAGCCATGTTGTAGCCAATCCGTGAGACGCATCTAAGCTGCAAGTCTACTTGTATTTCGCTTTGTCATCAGTAGTAACTATAAGTCTGTTACCCCAGGTTTGAAATACAGGAACCAGAATAGACAGGACAAGCGTTCCTTCGGCTGGGTTAAGAATGATGCAAATCTAAACATACGGACCAGACGGCAATCAAGTAACATAACAACACCATAAACCACCATGGGCAGCTGTCCCAGATGAAAATAGAAAATGCCTTGACTCAGACTCATGTATGAGGAACTACACATCAATCCTCTCTAGCAATAACTTGAGAACCGAGTACAGCGCTGCATAAACTAAGAGCCAATATACATGTAATAAATTATAAACAAAAGGATCCTTTAAGGACAAAACAAACTACATTCAAAATAAGATCCTGGGTCAAATGAAGGGTTTCTTCAATCCAAAAAAGGAAAAAACAATATTTATCCACAATTTGCACTTATAAAACAAAATCAAACGCTTGCTAATTCATCTTTAAGTCAAGGCATAGGCCAATAATCATTCACACGCAGACGCACACTTACATGTGCATAACCCACCAGTCACTTGTAAAGCAGCAGTAATCAAGAGTTAGATGTTAAAATTATCAGAGAGTTTAGTCTCACCTGTGCTCATCCTCCGTCCAAGCAATCCCCTTGCGACGCTCCTGATCTGCTTTTGAACCCTTTCCACCATGATTTGAATCACTGTTAAAATTCCCAAAATGGCCACCCTTTTTACTTGGTCCTTCTTCAGCTGTGTGGCTAGTAGAACCACCATCAGAGGAGGAATTATAGCAAGGTAGAGGAACACAACCGGATTCGATCTGGTTAATGTCATCAACTAAGAGCTCATAATGATGTTTAATCTCTTCTAAGGATTTCCCTTCAACTTCTGCTGCAATATTCTCCCATCGATCTAAAGAATCCTCAGGATAAGTTGCTATGGCATTCTCAAATGCCTTGTCCTGCTCTCTACTCCACTCGGAGCTATAGTCTGATTCATCAGCTTTCATCTAGCCTTGCTTGATTCTGCTATCAAGTGTTTCACCCACAGGAACAAGAAGAAGAGGAATAACTAAAGGAATCTACCAAACACTCCTACAGCTTAAAGCTTAAAAACCCATCTCAACAACCATGGAATTTTCTGGAATCCTTCTTGAAAATTGGATCTGCATTATTTCCAAGAAAGGGGATCAGTGACAACTACCTAATCGGTACTTGGAAGACTGGTTATGTGAAGAGGATATGTCAGAGCAAAGGGTAAGCAGGAAAGAAACAAACAAACCCTAAACATAGCGCAAGTGAGCTGCACCAATGGTCAGACCCATAAATATCACCAAATATATGAGATAAACAAGAAACTGATGATTTTAATGGTTAGTTGCTATAGAATTCGTAAATTGGACGCTTGCAAGTTGCTGACCTTTTGATGAAGAAAAGCAACAGGTTCAGTTAGACCATGAGAAGTATCTGAAACCCATAAATCCATATGATGCAATAAATGGCTGAGAGAAACAAAGAAGTATTGGAATTAAAGGAGACGGTGTATTCAATTCTACGGTAATTAGGGTTTTGGACTGTGAGAGAGGAAAGAGACTGCACGATAAATGAAACCAAACAAAAAAAAGAAAGACCCAGAAATCTGAAACGGATAAAAACAGCTTTCCAATTGAAATTTCCTATTCCAACAAGAAAAAAAAGTTTCGAAATAACCAAAAGTCTTTATTGATAACAACAGTTTTGACAGCACAGCCACACAGAAACATATACAGTATATCTACCAACTGTATTAGTACAACACACTTTTACAATACGCACAGCGGTGGCCTCCAAATTCTTTGTTCTCTTCTGCCATGATTAACCAGACAGTAAAAATAAAAACACCACCATACTATAATACGAAGTGAAAATCCAAATTTCACGAGATAGCTAAACTTTCATTATTTTCTTCAAAAGTTAAACCAAACATGGGAAATTTTTGCAGAGAACCAGCTATAATCTTTGTAACCTAAACGAAAAAATGGGAGACCCACAATAACTGTACAAACAATCAACACAACCTTTAACCAACAACTCATTGAAATTCCACCAAGATTTTGACAATTTACCCAAAACTACTAACTTCTATTTCTAGCTATTGTATCCACAGATTGCAAAAGAAAGTAACTAGGGACGAAACCTTACTCTGGCAAAATCTTCTTACGAATCACTCTCTGATGATGATAATCAGTGGACTCTCCTAAAAAAAAAAGAGCAGAACCCAATTAACTTGAATTAGAAATACAGTAATTGGAGGCAAATTTGCCCTTGGAAATTCTGAAACCTCAGTAAAAGCCCTACTGACTAAACCCTAATAATAATACGAAGAACTGTGGGCACCACTCAAGCAATTTAAAAAACCACCAAAAACCCATAATCAGAACATGATAAATTTGGGGGAAAAGTACAAATGTGGGGCAAAGTTACAGGGGTAAGCAATGAAATTTCGGGTGATGTTGATGGGCGTTCTGAAAAAATCAGCAGCAAGTGTAGAGAGAGAGAGAGAGAGAGAGAGAGAGGGAGGATGGATCATATGGGTGTGAGTCGGTTGGGTCCCTACTGAGCAACCACTTGCAAATTGCAACAACTGAAGGTGACAGCTGAGTATTGGAGATTGATTAAAAAAGACTGGAATCTGCTAAGAACCCATTAATATCTGACGCTAAAGGCGTGAAGATAAATAGATAGATGAAACAAAATCGAAATTGTAGAGAGAGACAGAGGGGGAGAGAGGAACGATTTCCAAATTGGGGAGGGGGTCGGTGGGAAAACAACAAAATACGGAGTCGAGATGTCAGGATTCTGAACAATATTCAGTTGCAGGAATTTAAAAATTGGGAAATCCCGGAGCATTAGAGTTGCAATAATTTTTTTTTGTTTGGTTCTATTTTTCCCCCCTTTACAAAAAAAAATTTCAAAAAGAATTTTTTTTTTTCTCAATCATTTTTAATATTTCTCACTCCACTCATTACCTCATTATTCTCATTCTCTCTATATTTCTCTCCAATCATTAACTCATTATTCTCATTTCCAAAAAATCAACCAAACACTATCTCAAAAATTCTTCTCAAAATTTTCTTTTCAAAACCCATCCAAACACAGTTAGAACTTGGTCAAACAGAAATCGAGTATCATGAGATGACGTTAACGCATTGTTGCAGTGGTGGTTTTGATCTAGTTGCCCTTGTGGGAAAGAGATTTCTTGCAATATCTCATAAAATCAAGTGAATCAAGTGGTTGATTTTAACAAATGAGAAAACCACTTGTTATAATGAACTCATTTGGCCTAGTGAAAGACAGACATGTCTTAGAGGGGACACGGGGGGTGTTGCGCGATCACCGCTGTGCCCGGTGCTATGCATGCACAGCTGAGTCACCAAAAAGTGCAACAAAGGGCTCTGTTTGGATGCCTAAAAACCCATTTTGTCTTCCGTTGTAATGCACATATCAGATTATTAGTCTAAGAGCATCCGCATTTGAGACTAGCTAAAAATATTTGTCATATAACAAAAAATGTTAAAAGTAGAACCCAAAAATTATGTATTAGAGGGTTGTTAGATAGTGAATGAAAATGAGATTCATTTGACAATTTTAGGAGATTTTTGAGCGTTTGTTATAGTTTAAAAAATAATTAAAGTGGGACCCATCTAAATGTGTTATTCCCCCTCTCTCTCCTTTTCTCTCACTCTCTCATGCATTTCCTGACACAACCTGCGGCTCTTCTCCCCTCTCTCTCTCTCTCTTCTCCCTTGTGTGTTGCAATGCAAGCTGCAGCTAGGGTTTGAATTTTTTTTTTATTTGACTCAATCACTAAAAAACTGACACTAAATCGTGCAAAAGTCTTCAAATGTGGATACTCTAACAAATCAACCTACGTACATTTTGTGAAACCAATCAACGACAAATAAAAGTGTAATGACATTTGGAAGAATTATTATTCAACACACGAACAACCACAGTCAAACCCCATACATACATTTTGTTTGTTCGGTTGGGACCCTGCTATGATCTCCATCATTTTTTATCTCTCTTTTAATGACACTTCCTAGATAAACATGAACAAATACCAAATTCTGGGCAAGTACTCATGAGAAACATGAACAAGTACTCAAGAGAAAACCATGTCAATGTATTCAAAAAATTGGGCAACCAAAACAACTTTGGATCCAATCCAAACATCTAAAACAAATACCAAATGCGGTGGTGGGTACCCAAAAGTATTCCAAAACAGCCAAGTTAAGAAACTTAAACATCCCCAAAACAATTTCGCATGCTACCAAAAAAGAATGTCTAATGGTAAATCCTTGCACATTCAAGTCAATATGAATTGATCGCTCCATGGGAATGTGGATTGACCAAAGATTCAAGAAACTCCTCATCACGGAATAATGACTCAGCCTCCATGGGAACGTGGATTGATCGCTATGGACGACGCCACTTTTTTCGGAAAATAGTTTTCGAAAGAGGAAATGATTTTCGGAAAATAAAGTTTAGAGTTGTCACCCGGGTTTTTATTTGGAAAAGGATTTAATACCTTAGAAACCGTTTTAAAAAAGAGTTTTGAAAAATAATGACTCTCGTGCCGCTGATTTTGGAAAAGGATTTGGTCAATTGAAAATCAGAGATATTTTTTGATTCGGAAGCTAGGTTACGAGCAGTGAAGGTTTTGAAGACACCCTGTTCGCCCGATAAAAATCGATTTCTACTAAATACTTTGTGGAATTTTTAAAAATATTTTGTTGCAAAACTTTATTCACATAAGCAGATAATAATAACAACAAATACATGTATAAACAACAAATAATTAACAGTAAATGAATAGAATAGCAACAGTAAATATACAAAAGAGGAAGCTTTGATATTACCCACTGTCCGAGCAAAAACTTGATTTTGAAAATTTTTTGGTTTAAAAAGATAGTACCACGTGGTACTATGGATAGTGCATGTTTAGCGTAAAAATATACCATGTGGTGCTGAGCTTTACTAGACAGTGAGGAAAAGCTTATTTTTTACAATACAAGGAATACCAAGTGCTCACGGTGCATAACTTATATTTTTAGAGTAGAAAAACTGGTTTTTAATGAAGGAAGAGCTATGCACCGAGGCTTTAAAATCATGTTTTTGATTTGGAATGTGCCAGAAGAAGCCTTACCCCTCTATGGAATTGATTGGCCAAGAGAAACAAAGCACCCAAAATATTTTGTTTAAACAGAAGTATCGTGCGGTATTAACGGAAGTACCGTGCGATACTTCTGTAAAAATTCTCTACTTTTGTGGCTAGTTTTTGTTGAACATTGTTGGTATACCAAGCTCAAGAGAGGTATGATGAACTTTCTTGAACTTGGCCTTACCCTCAAATTACCAAAGTAACTGACTTCGGTGGCGAAACAGAGATTTTTACCTTCGGGAATGGAGCTTTGAAGTAAGTACTTGAACTAGAACTTTCAAACTTGGTTTTACGGGTATCAAAGAGACCTTGTAGAATTGGGAAATGGATGGTTTGAGTAATGGGCATGAATGGAGGTGACGGGAGGAGTGAAAGTTTCGGTCGTGGTTTGTGATTTTTGGAGTGGTATTGAACTGGATATGGACTGGAGATATATCTAGTAGAGCTTTGAGGTGTTTTTCATGGAGTTTTCACTTGTTTTAAGGCCCATTAGCGTGGTTAACTTCTTCCAAGCACCCCAATGAGATTTCTCTCCATTCTCACCATTCTCCTATAAAAAATTGCTAATAATTGAGTTCAATTGAGAACGGAAAGAAATAGGGCCTTAAAGCACATAAAAGGATACATTGGAATTGTTTGGAGGACAGATTTGATAAGAACTTCCTTTCCCGGCTGGTTGAGTTGCTTCTTTCCCCAGCTTTGAACTTTCCCCATAATACGGTCTCTGATAAACCCCATAGATTCCTTCTTCGATCTCCCCTGAAAAGCAGGGAGCCCTAAATATTTGGTTGAAGCCTCCATTTCCGTCATCCCAAAAATCCCTTTAATTTCCTCTTTAACAGAATCTCGAGCATTAGCCGTTGGGGGATGTTGAAGAAGTTTGTTGTGGTATGCAGGATAGTGTTTTTTAGGATCTTTGTGAAAAAGTGATTTATAGAGAATTTTGGATTTAAAGCAGCGCCTTTATGCGTTTCGTATGACGGATGTATGCCCAAGAAAGACTATTTTGATGAGTTGAATCGAATTAATTTGGTTATGCTCCTTTTGATACCGTTGTGAAGTGATTTATGTGGGGAATCACGTGAAGATTCTGGTCAATTACTAATTCGAGTTCAACTATTGGAGGTATGCGAGAGGGCATACGAGGCTATGTGGTGGGGTCGGGAGGCTCTGCGGTAGAGTTGGTTAACTTTGGGTGGAGTTTGAGCACGTTTTCTTGGGTACCAGTAATGGGTTCATTCGGTTGAAGATGGGTGCTCGAATGATAAACTCCGTGGTAGAGTTTTGAGGATTAACTCTGTGGTGGAGTTTCGATGTTTAGCTCAAGGTGGAGCTTGAACGGATCTTCATTGACATCAGTCGTGGGTGCATTGGGTGAAAGGTACCACATTGAATATGGAAGGCTTGATTTGGTGATCGTCTCAGTGAAGGGTGTTGTGAGGAAGAGCGAGTGTTGAGAGGACTGCACTATGTCATTAGCTTGGAAGGGAAATCAAGACATTCTAAGAAATGTCCAAATTTTGATACAAAAGGTCAGTTTCAGCATCTCTGGTTTGGACCAACGGGTCTGGGACGTTTTGGGACCTTGTTGCATGTCTTGTCCGGACCTCCGGTCACGGTGGTATGGACCAAGATCCCGTGATCCGGACCAAGGTCATGGTGGTCCGGACCACTGAGGTGGAAAAGTGGCGGCTGCACATTTTAAAGAGAGTTTTGACCTAATTGTTTGTATTTTCTTATTAATAAAGGTCTTAGGGGCTATTAGGGTTTGAGTTATTTACCGGGACACGCCCTGTAAGTTAATATTTTTCACCGGACACCCCCTGCAAGAAAAAACCTACGACGAACCCCCTCTAACTTCTAAATTTTACCCCAAGACCCCCTTCGTTAGCCTTCCGTCTCGAAACTCAATGTTCGAGCTCATGTTTTGATGATCCAAACCATTCAATTTGTTTAAAACATGTTTTTAAGTTTACTCGCAAGAAATCGGCTCAAAATATGAAAGCTAAGTGCTTGATCCAAACAAATATGTATTTATGAAAAACTCTTTGGATCAAGCACTTCCCGGCCATATTTTTGGCTAATTTTTTGAGAGTACCCATAAAAACATATTGTAAAGAACTTGAATGGTTTGGATCATCCAAACATGACCCTGAACTTTGAGTTTCGAGACAGAAGGCTAACAGAGGGGGTCTTGGGATAAAATTTGGAAGTTAGAGGGGGTTCGTCGTAGCTTTTTTTCTTCCAGGGGGTGTCCGGTGAAAAACGTTAACTTATAGGGGGTGTCCCGGTAAATAACCCATTAGGGTTTAGATTTCTTGAGTGAATCCCAAGGGCCCCCCCATGGGGTTCCCCGTGGTGTGTTAGGGTTTCTCGGTTGTTCCATAACATCTTTTCAAGGGATTGGATATTAGGGTGTTTGTGCGTGTCTCTTTCATGTACTTGAGACGTTTAATGCCACCTCAGAGATTTGTTCCCTAGATATCTGGTGGATGCTTCAATAAGAGTTCGGGTATAACCAGTTATGTGTATCTCTCCCCGTTTATAGTGAATCCTCTTGCTCTTTTTCCGTGGACGTACCTCTAGAGCTTTGTGCTTGAGGGGGAACCACGTAAATTCGTGTGTCTTGTTTTCTTGTTGGTGTGTTTATATTTTCTACTTCGAGTTTCGGCATAACAATTTGAACTTCTCATCCAGTCTGTTTTGAAGATAGGATCTCATCTTCATATCCAGGGGCGGAGCCAGGATTTGGGACTTGGGGGGTCAAAATTCAAAGATAGAGGGAGGGTGTTTCTATCATAAATCCCAGAAAAAAAAAACAAAATCCATCCATGACCCCAATATCTCCATTCTTTCCAACTACAATTAACTTATCTCATTTCAAACAAAGAGAAATTAATGACCAGCTTGGGGATTGTGATCGTGGGAGAACCTAACGTAGGTAGGAAACTTCTATTTGCCACCCTAAGTTTTCTAGTACCAAACCTTTACTTGGCTTGGCTTGGCTAGGGCGATTCCAAAGTGGGGTCAACCAAGCATTATTTGGTTGTAAACTATATCTATCCATGGAGAAAGCTAAAAGGCATGGGGTCAGTTGACCACCCTTGTACCAGTGTGGCACCGCCCCTGTTCATATCTGGCCCTGCTTCTAAAATTCTTCTAACAAATTCAGCAATCAAAGCAACACGTGAGAAGGTGTACAAGGCATGATCTCTATCCGTTCCTCAAAAATCGCCAAAGTTAATATCGGAGCTTAAGTTCTTCTGGCCCTGTTTGTTCATGTTGTATAAATAATTCTGTCTACATTTTGATCTTTTTCTCTGTTTTATTAGAGTGTAATAAGCCTTTTTTTATTTACTGATGTTGTACACACCTTTGATGCTTTAAGGTGTAGTGCGAACTTCAGGAAACATGCACATGCCGCTAATTTAACTGCTTTAATTATAATTGCATTACTTGTTGGTTGCCCTATGCATGAGTTCCCGGTGAACAGTAAGTCTGCCTGAGTATGACATTATCATCAGAGGGTGCTAGGATTTTCTTGTACTGTTATAAATATTTACGAATAGATTTGTTTTTTTTTTTTTTTTCTTTTTACCAATAATTGACAAAAGTAAGTACAACATGTTATAGTTAAGGTTGCAAACGAGTCGAATCGAGCCGAGCTTTAGAGTGTTCAAGTTCGTTCATTATGTTTTTAAGCGAACTCAAGCCGAGCTCGAACTCCACAAAAATTTGACGAGCCGAGTTTGAGCCAAACTTCCCTAGTTTTGAGTCGAACTCGAACTTGTTCACGAGCCTTAAAAAATAAAAAATATTGCATATTTATGCTCATACACAGGTCTAGAACTACTAATAAAATTTTCATTTTGTACATCAATAACTTCATACATATACAAAATTATGAAAACATATTACTCCATTCGTCCCTTTTATAGTGTGTGCATTTTCATTTTGGGTTGTCCCTTAATAAGTGTGTGTTTTGAAAAGTTAGTGAATACATTTCCTATTTTGCCCTTAAAAGTATATTCCTTTTTAAAAAGTTAGTGGGTATTATTATATTGATAATGGTAAGTAATGGAAAGTAGATGTAAAAGTTGTAAAAGTTGACGTGAGAGAAAAATAGTTGAAATTCCCAGGTAACACACGTAAAAAGGGACAGAGGGAGTAATATGTAAGTATATAGTACTTTTAAAGGTTTGTACATATAAGTTATAAAATTTTCATTATGTACATGTAAAACTTTATACATATTGAAGGTCATATGTGAAATATATTTATGAGATATATACACATACTCTGCGTTCGTGAGCCTAACCGAGCCGAATATTATCAGGTTCAGGTTCGGCTCGTTTAATAATCGAGCCTAAAATTGAGTTCAGGTTCGGCTCGTTTAGTCATCGAACCGAACTCGAATGAGCTTTTACCGAGTCGAGCCTCGAACCGTTTACGAACGGCTCGGTTCATTTGCAGCTCTAGTTACAGTAGAGAAACATTGACTGCCACCCTTTGAAGGAGAATAAATGTAAAAAAAAAAAATTCCTGTTATCAATAAAAAGTGCATAGAGATTTGTAGATGTGTTTTGCGGATTTGGGGTACATGTAGCGACCTAAGTCACTACATTTCCGTAGTGACCTCAATTGTGGGCCCTCTAAATTTGTATTTGGTATCAGAACCATACAATTTGTCGAGAACGTTGAGTAGTCATTTACGTAAAGAATCAAATTAATTGGATATTAGTAGCCATATGTTCGGATACTATTTATATGGATGTCGAACTATTTATATGGATGACCAATATTATTTGGAGAATACACTGTAGGACAAATTTGTCTCAATTGTATGTCTACCAATCTCCAATGAACATAAATTTTTGTATTCATAATATGCTCAACATTCTTGAAAAAATGAACGGTTCCGATCCCAAATACAGATTGTAGAGGGCCCATAATTAAGATCACTACGGAGATTTAGTGACTTGGGTCACTAGAGGAACCCATATCCGTGTTTTACATCTACAAAACTTAAACTTCTATGTTTTGGTATTATTATGTATTATCCACTGCTTTTTCAGCGGTGTCCGGCAAAAACCATAATATGGAGATAAGAACATAGTTTTAGACTTTGAGTATGACTGGAGCAATGTAATTACGATTTTGAGGTCAAATTAACAAAATGTAAGAGATTTGAAGGCAAATGGAGTAAAGCGACCCACTAGGCCAGCGTTCCTAATTTGGTAATTGATATTCACCTCTCTCAAATTGTTATCAATACTTTCTTTTTTGTCTTGAAATTATTATCAACATTTACCTAGTATTTTGGATAGACGTAATGTCTTATAGTCCTTTAATAATTACTCAGGCGGCAATGCCATCGGCCTTCTCATTCTAGAGCATGGATTTAAATCCTGGGATTGAGTTCTCATAAGAAAGAAAAAAAGAAAAAGATTTGCCTCTTCCAAACGCGGCACAATATTTTTATTGTTTGCCTTAGTTAACAAGTTGGTGCGACCAGAGAGAGAGAGAGAGAGAATTGCATCAGAAAGCAACAATGCCAGCTCAAAAAGCTTAATTTATAGTCATCTAAGCAGGCAAAGAAGTCTAGCTTGAATGATAGAAAGAATTGCTAACCCAACTAATTAGTACCATTTTATTATAATAATGCTACATACACAATATCAGGACACAACACCAGACACAACATCCTCGCCAAAAGGGTACCCCACATAAGCATCTTTACAAAAGAAGACTTGGAACTTTCTGCATTATCTCTCCTCTAATTTCTAAAAGTAACCAGACTTCACCACCTTCCCAACAATGCATGTGCTTCCCATTCATGTTGATGAGGCATAGGTGACTCATCCACCTAAAAACCCTACATCAACCAACTTACCTTTCTCTTTTCTTTTCTTTATATATACTCAGTTGCTTGAAGCATCACCACTTGCTCTAAGCATTTCCTCATCCTTGATAATTTGAGAAAATTATATATATACCTGTGGTTTTTTGGAGAATTCAAGGGGTAATATCTGGATCACATCGGAGAAATTCATCGAAAAATGAACAACCGGGTTCTGGCACAAGTTATGGGGATTCAAGTCACCTCAATGCCAAAAAGACTTTCGCAAGAGCAATATCATCATATTCCCTCTCCTTCAACTGGATGTTTGATGCTAAAACACAGTAAGTATAATCCAATCTCTCAACACTAAAGATTCCATTTCCTAGTTCAAATGATTTAAACTCAGACCGGTATTAAGTAAGCGATTGCGATTATATGCAGCTAGAGTAGATAGGGTGAACAAACTAGGAGGAAAAGCAGAAAGTCTTGCAAATGGCATCCGAGAGCACGGTAACTATTTCCTTGCAACTAAGTATGCTAGCTAATATCAAAATACTAAACCATTTATACGCGTGTTATCATAGTAAACAGCACAAAATTTCCCGGGTCTTATTCTGTTTTCTGAAAATTGCAGTGAGATTAGGGCCCAAGATCACTGAAACTGTGAAGGGGAAACTGAGCTTGGGGGCTAAAATTCTTAAAGCAGGTGGCGTAGAGAAGATTTTCAAGCATCAGTTTAGTGTTGTAGAAGGGGAGAAGCTGCTAAAGGCTTCCCAATGCTATTTATCAACAACAGCAGGCCCCATAGCAGGCCTCCTCTTTATCTCCACCCACAAGGTTGCCTTTTGCAGCGAGAGATCAATCAAATTCTCTACTCCAACGGGAGATTTCATTCGAGTTCGTTACAAGGTGAGTCAATGTACCCATATTATTTTTTGGTCCGCGTTCTATCAACATGAGAGAAAAAACGTCAGAGCTAACAAAAACCTAATACCTGTCTACTCTATGCAGGTGCTGATCCCAATAGAGAAAATATTGAGAGCCAATGAAAGCGAAAACGTGAAGAGACCATCACGGAAGTACATAGAAATAGTTACGGTGGATAATTTTGATTTCTGGTTTATGGGATTTCTAAATTATCGGAAAACTTTCAAACATCTTCAGCAAGCAATCTCTCAAGCTCAGCAATGCCTGACAACTCCAGTCATAAGCTAACACTAGATGTACTTGTATTAAGGGCAAGGAGCTGTACCACACGAATTCTGGAGTTAGTATTCTGGTAAAAATATTGTAAATTGGTTTACTATCTGCAAAGTAAAGTTAATGCAATGATAAGTTATATCATTAGTGATATTTGATAAAACCATCATCACGAGAATTCAATTGGAGTATGAAACAAATGGTACCTGGGCAGCTAGTGTCTTTTCTCAGAATGTTGTATTGCCAGATAATGGAAAGGGAAACCATTGAGCTGCTTCTTCTGATCATCTGTGAACCATAAATTTTGCTATCAGCAGAGCATCCAACAATCAATTCCTCGATAATATTGAGATAGTTTCTATAGGTCAAATGTGAGAGCTGTTTTGAAGTACATCAATTTGCTTTTGACTCATTGAGCAAATGCGCAAAAACAAACTCATCTCTCGCTATATGTGCATTCAGGTGGTAATTAGCTATTTTCTGGAATCTGTTTGAGTTTTCTTATGCAAATGAAATTGAAAAATACCTAATAGGAGAATAAAGAGCTCAAAAGTTGATATATAAACTGCACAGAATGGAAGTGATGATAAGCAACATTGTCCAAGTACTAGCAGAATTAAGAGTCCAATAAAGACTTGAGTAACCACAAGTGTGCCAATGCTACAATATCTGAAGGATTACAAGCCTTCACTGTGAGCTGGTCTGTGACAAACCCGTCTGGGATTTGAAGAACAGAGAATTCAGAATGTTCCATGACACCCAAGGCCTAATCAATACATATGCAACACTAACAATAAAATTTGAACACTGTGGAGGAGTTCTAGAGTTCTTGCTCGCCTTCCCCCACAATTTTGTTTACCGACCTAGTAGGCCAAATGCTTTCTGTTTCCAATGTAGACCTAAGCTGAGCTCAAGGTTTAGCACAAACATTTCCTCCCACGTTGTTGGGGTTGGTGTACATATACTCGATTCATCATAGGCAGCTAACTTGTTGCCACTATGCCCTCAATGGGCTGGCTCGCCAAAGGCGGATGCAGGGTTTGGGTAGTGAGGTCAAGCGATCCCACTTAGGGGGACAAATCTGTCATGCCCCATAAGGGTTGTCATTCGCTGTCAGTAATCAGCAACTCCTACCCTCTCTGCTTCCAAAAGAAGAGCTCAACGTTTCCACATCTTGCCAAGGAAATATTACTAGGCCCATCATTTCAAAGCGTCTGTTCTATTCTTACACGGTTTTGGAGTGCACTCTACTAAAAAAAACAACCCCCAAGTCCTTAACGACTGTAGGGGTTCACCATAAATTCACACATTGAGGCAAGATGTACATCATTGCTCCCGCAGAAAATTGAAATTAAAAAATTTTGACGGGTAAAATACAATTCATAAAAAATATTCTAAAAGATCCAGAAGCTTGAAGATGAAAACCTTCTCATTGTGACTTGAACCACGTCGCAACGGTTGGAGGAAGATATGCCAGAAAACTCTTAACAAGTAGTAAAAAATGAACATTTACATTCCAAATGCAAGAGATGAAAATTTGTGTGAAAACTGTGCTGATGAGGCAATGATGTATGGGTTTGCAAGGAGGGCCTTGACCCTCTAGTCACCTAGGTAGTGCTCTGGTGACGGCCTGTCTTATTCGGACAGTAGCTATGGCTCAACCGGACATTCCACAGCGGGTTGGGAACTCCAATGGTCACGCCCATGGGAGTTGCTACGCTGGTCGCCCCTTCCCACCATTTTTGCCGTACAAAAAAGTAACAATATAAAGTTAGGCATGCATGATGCATGGACATACATTCGTATCATCTATCTGAGACACCAGGATAAGATTAAAAAAAATGGGAATTCCAAAAGGATGGTATCGGTTTGTCCTATCAGATAGGGAAATTGTGATTAGTGTGTTTTGCTTCCCAATTAAGTAACACTTGATAAACGCAATTCAAAAGGAAACTTACATCAAATTTTAAAGCACTGAAATATCATTGAACAAACGTCAACCGAGAGTAGTCACGAAGCCTTAGAAATTTTTGTCATCCGAATGAAACTAGGAAACAACTTGCAAAATTAAATTCTTGCTAGCAAACTAACAATTATGCTAATAAAAAAACCTCTAAAAATAGTAAGAACTCTGGAAACTAGAAAGCAAGGAAAAATTATCCCCAAAACTAGGTCCAAACGGAATTTTACAGCCTAATATATAATCTAACAAAACATTCCTAAGATACCAATCTCCAACTTTTGGAAGCCTAAATGATGGAATTTTGCTGAAATCTGCCTTTGGTCACGGCAAAGTTTTGAGTATGACTCCTCGGGCTGTTATCTATCAGATGAGCGAACCCAAACCGAAAATCCATTTTCAAACATAACAAGATAACACTTTATTTTTTTATTATTTTAAAGACAAATCCCTCCATGAACATAGATCCTATGAGCTCTGCATCAACTGGACATGACTTCTTTTCCAAGCTGTTGTTTAGTTTCCTTGACAAGTTTGGTGTAAGCATGTTCCTATCACCTTTGCTTTGTAGTAGCACAGTGAGATAGTGATGGCATCAGAAAGATATATTGAGTGCCACCTCAAAAAGCTTAATTCTCACCTCAACACACAGTCAGCAAGAGCAAAGCAGTAACGTGTCCTTTTGAATAACTGATATGCTGACCCAACTCTAATTTTACTTCCATTGACCAATTACATAAGGGGAACACATAAGCAAGGATAACTCCCCCTTTCTGCAATGTCTGTCTAAAACAAGCCTAAAACACCACCTTCCCTATCTACCTTTCTTTAAATTACTTTTCTTCAAAACTTATACCTAAATGATGTTGATGAGGCATTGATGATTCATGCCACAAAAAAAAAAAGAAGAAGCTAAGTCCCGCCAACTTATCTTACCCCTTTAAATACATCTGCTCAATCCATTGTTTGAACCATCTATCCAACTATCTCCTCGCAAATTCACCTTTCATATCTGACAATCAGAAAGAGAGCATTCTACACAATTTTCTTGCTGCAGATAGCAAAACAAAGGAGTTGGTACAAAAAAAGATATCCTTTGTATAACTCTAGTCTGTCTTAAGAGAGTGCCTGCCGAATACTTCTTGGCCCCAATTATCTGGCGACTGAGGGGGTAAGTTCACATCTGGTCGATGCCCCAAGAGGGGCTCTCCCCACATAATTACTTTCAAAATTGAAGAGCTAAAAAGTAGTTGACCTAGGTGTGAAAAATTTGATGATGAGGCAGTGATGTGGAGAATCTCTCTTCTTCCAGTGACAATAAAGTTATCAAAGGAAGGATAAACAATCACATCATTCTGAGATCGACCATTGAAAAGCATTGAAGCTTCATTAAATTTTGGAGGGCACTCGACCATAGAAAACCTTACTTTTACGTGGTCCCATGTACACCACTGCTGACCCTAACTTTTTGCAAGTATATGAAAGTGGAAACTTCTGGAGCGAAAGAAACAATTCATGGAAAACATTCTAAAATCTCTGACCAAACTTGTATATCTTCTTCATATCCACAGCAGCATTGTTTATAAACACCTGACAACATATGTTCACTTAAACCCAAGCTATCTGTAACTTTCACAATGTCACATATTTTCCAGCTATTTTCACCTAAAACCAACCTTTTTGAGCTTTGAACGACATCGTCAACACTAATTAATAGTACCAAATACTCAGGGCTTCCACTTAGCAGAAAATGTGCTTGACGAGCCGATGATGTGGAGATTCTCTTTTCCACTAACATTTTCAACATAGGCATAAATTTTCAAGCTTTCCAAGATGGACCATTGGAAATCATTTAGTAAGCTTTTTCTGGCCTAAAGCCTGTCCCTTGGACGTCAGGATAAGATAAGGGAATGCCAAAAGGATGGTCATCCAGGAAAAGGATTTGGTAGGTTTGTCCCAACTCCTAACAAATTTTGGATTTGCAAAAAGTCCCTTTGGCTGTAAAGTTAATTAAAGCTTGATTTAGAACAAATTGCAAAAGGAATCCTTTCCCCCTCAACAACGGAAATGTCCATAGATTCCTGAAATTATAGTTAATCAAATATCGACCGAGTAGTCAGGAGGCCTAATGAAACTACGAAACTTGAGAAAATCAAATTCTTGTTAAGCAAGCAAGCCAACAAGTATGACTATACGAGGTAAAAACGGAACCTACTTGACTAAGAGATTAACGAAATACAAATTTCCTAAAATAAGAACTTTCCACTTTTGAAGGGCCTAAACGTTGAATTTTTGCCAATTCCCGAATTGTGTTGTTGGAAGGTGTCCAGAACGACAGACAGTTTTTCTATCCAAAGTACAAATCCTTCCAGGAACTCATATACTATGAGCTCTGGGTTTGGCCTCTTTTCCAAAACTTAAGTTCCCTTAACAAGTTAGTTGTGAGCATGTGCCAATATGAGAACCTTTGCTTTGTATTAGCACTAAAAGAAGGATTGCATCAGAAAGACAAAATGCCCACTCAAAAAGCTTGATTCACTGTTGATCAAAAATAAAAAAGCTTGATTCACTCCCCCACACACTCAGTCAGCAAGGTAATGCTGCAGCTGAACCAAAAAATTAGACTTATTTTACTTGAATTGACCAATTGCATATAAGGATGACACATAAGCAAGGAAGATCCCCCTTTTCTGCAACCTCTTTTCAAAAGAAACTAAAGACGCCACCTTCTGCAACAATCTTTGTGTAACCAATTTTTCTCCCCTTTAATCATGTGGATGAGCAATAGATGACTCATGCAACCAAAAAAGGTAAAGATCAACCAACTTATTTTTTCCCCTTTAAAATACATTTGCAAATTCCATTGTTTGAACCATCTCTCCTGCTACCTCCACACGCTTCACCTTTCACATCTGAGTCATCTGACAATAAGAGATCATTATCAAAATTTCTTTCCTGCAGATCAACAGCCAGCTTATGGCACAAGTTTCGGGAATTTCAATCTCCTCAGTAGGATATCCAGCTGAGAGGACAGCAAAAAGACTCTTGGTGAAGGATATTACCTCTTCTTCAAAAGGAGCTTTGATGGTGAAACAGAGTAAGTATCTAGAGGTTCTCCATTACTCCCAACAATAAAAACATATCTTCACGTCCTACTTTTGAATGATAAAAAACGGAGACCCGTGTTTAACAATAAATGGTTAATTTGCAGATAAAGTAGATAGGATGAACAAACTTGGAGGGAATGCAGACAATCTTGCAAATGGCATCCGAGAGCACGGTAACTATTTCCTTGCTTCATTTGGGCCTGAGAATATCTAGATATTACAATACAGTGATGCTTTTTTACATGCAAGAAAAATTCCTACGAGACTTATTGTATATTGCGATAATTGCAGTGAGATTAGGGCCCAAGATCGCTGAAACTGTGAAGGGCAAATTGAGCTTGGGGGTTAAAATCCTCAAAGCAGGTGGGATAGAGAAGCTTTTCAAGCACCACTTTAGCGTTAGAGAAGGAGAGAATCTGGTAAAGGCTTCCCAGTGCTATTTATCAACAACAGCAGGCCCTATAGCAGGCCTCCTCTTTATCTCCACTCACAAGGTCGCCTTCTGTAGTGAGAGATCCATCATAACCCCTTCTCCAACAGGCGAGTTTAGAATTCGCTATAAGGTTGGCCAACTTCACCATAGTTATATTACTCCATGCCTTCAAGGTCTCAAACTAAATCAGGAAATCTAACCAATATCTAATCTACGCAGGTGTTGATCCCAATCGGAAAAATACTGAGAGCCAACGAAAGCCGAAACATGAAGACACCATCACGGAAGTACATATATGTTGTTACAGAGGACAATTTTGATTTCTGGTTTATGGGATTCCTGAATTTTCGAAAAACTTTCAAATGTCTTCAGCAAGCACTCTCCCAAGATCAATGAGACAACTTCAGTCACCAGATAACACTAGATATATTTTGTACAAATTTCTTTTCTTTTTCTTTTCTTTTTAATAGGTAAAGTGGAGGATATTTTGTACAAATTTTTTTACTTAGGGTTAGTATGAGTAGTTTGCTACTTGCGAGTGATATATATTGCCATTTACAGAATATGAAATGAATGGTACGTACCTTGGCAGACAGCCACTTTTCCTGGAAAGTTGTATGCCAATTGTGAAAATGGAATCCATTGACCTACTTCTGTTGATATTCTGTTAACCAGAAAATTTAGTATCAACAAGAAATCAAAAATTGATTGCTGTGAAGTGTGAACACTGAGAGAGCTTACTTCTTAAGATCTTCTTCAACGGCGATTCCTTGCTCATATTGAGATAGATTCTTTAAGTAGGAAGTTGTGTCACAGTTGTATAATTTGTTTTATATTACGCAATAAGATAAGCAAGCCGATCCCAGTATACAAGCAATCAGTTGGACGATCAACCATTAGCTTTATTTTCAGGCATTCTGAATTGGAGCTTTTCATATGCCAATGTAATATAAAATACCTAATAGTGAATTAACATGAGAAATTATGTGCAGTCAGTGATGAAAAACTAGTTTCTATTCGACGAGTAACAGCCGCAGATGTAGTCCTTTTAGTCCTGCAGATTCATCAACAGCAATATTTACCTTCCAGAGTTTGTTTACATTCGAAGATCGTTATTCAAAACCAGTACCACCTCGCTAAACAATCCAAAGATTTGTTCTTTTTCATCCTATACATTCCCAAGATTGTTGCAGTTCACGCTCCATATTTCTATCTTCTAAAAAGAAGTAGATAGATGTCAAAAGTTTTTGAACTGTGTGGAGGGTTTCCAGCTCAGCTTCAGCAGTCGGTTATCTTTGGAGAATCTGACGAAACGAATTTCAAATGTTGAGAACAGAAGCCGCCCAATAAACAAGAGTGCAAAATGCACAACTTGCACCATTTCAAATGATTAGCTTGCTGCAATTTTTCGACTTTAACTTGTAGACTAGTCAAGCCTTCAGAATGAGCTCTGGTCTGTGACAAGCTTCTCTAAGAAAGCTGATAACTGGTAACAGCCAATTATGACTAACTAATATAGACCCAACACTAGGGATACCTAAACAACACAGAAAATGAAAAGGCAGATGTTTTAACACTTTTTTCACCGGAATATTGTTCCCTTAGCGTCACACTGTACCTTTCTTTGCAAAGAAATCAAAACTAGTAGAAATTTAAAAGCTGAGCTAAACATTGATTTTGTCACAAAACCTTTCCAGTTCTTCCCAATAAATAAGTACTTACACCAATCCTGTCAGAGTTCTTTCTATTCTTGATTTCGAAATGCAATTAAGCCAAAAGAATCCGTAAAATCCTTATCCTTTCACTATAATTTCAATTGACCAAGATTTATAGAAGAACAGCTCACCCGAACTTTGTCACCAGATATCTAAAACTTGAAATTTCTGGAGTAAAATGCAATTCATGAAAACATTCTAACAACTCGGACTTCGAAATCGGAAAGCTAACAATATACATAATTTCTAAGCTATTTTCGCATTGAAACCATGTTTCTTTTTGGTTTACCTACAAATGAATTGAGAAACCAATTTTGAACCAAATCTATGACACCTATTAATGGTTTTGGAATTAAGCAGGGTTTCCGTTTAGGGAGTCGTGGGAGCAGCATATCGACCACCTTTCCCCACTAATATTTCTCGTGACTCGAATGCATGTCACAACGTTTTAGGCAAAATAGCAAATAGCAGTATAGCACTTAACAAATCGACAGCATTTCATACCTGCAAAATCAAGGAGCAGAGAAGCTTTTTAAGATGTAGTGATTCTATTTCCCACTAACTTTATGTCGGCATGGATATACTGGTATACAATCTTCTCATTCTGAGATGAAAAGTCGAAAAGCATCAACAGTTGTTTGATTTGTCTGGCCTACAATCCTATCCCTTACGACATCAGGATAAGATGAAAGAGAATACCAAAGGATACCATGGAAAAAGCATTCAGTAGCTTTGTCCTATCAATACAGAATCGTGACTAGTCAGGTTTGCTGTCCAGTTAAGCAACGCTTGATTTCAAATCCAATTAAAAAATGGTAGCCTTTTTCCCCCTCAGAGCAAACATTAGAGAATTCATAATTTACTAATATTTTTTCTTCCATTGGTAAAATGATGCTTTATAAAAGAGGGTTCTCACTAGAGCTATAAGAAGTGGGTTTAAACGGTATGACATTAATCTTTGTATAGTGTTGTTACCTACTGGTATTTAGCATCATATCCAGATCCTTCTCAATACTTCATATTCAAACTCACCCCAAATTTCATTACTAGGCATTCGAATCCGAGAAGAATCAGTTCATCAAAACACATATTTTTCTGGAACATGATTACTGCGGAAACCAATGAACTCAGTTTCAAGTTCCTGGAAATGTAGAGGCCTGCCAATACCATAGTTTAATACAAATTTAAAACAGTTGACCTTATGGTTTTGGGGTAATTTAACGCAATATCTAACAGATGATACATTGTCCTAGACACTATGACGTGGTTTCAGAATCAGCGGAATAAAGCATCTCAAAAAAAATATAAAAAACAATAGTAGTTGTTGTTGTAACACCTACATTCTACCTCTCCCAACTGTGCTTTCACCAGGAGCTTGGGCACTGGGTTCCACTTCTTTTCTAAAATGGTTTTGTATACAAAAATGATACAGACACACCCTCCCGTACACACTCAGCCACACCCTCTCTCACATGGGGTGTGGTCCCCACACGGAACCCACATGTGGGGACCACACCCCATGTGAGAGAGAGTGTGGTTGAGTGTGTACGGGAGGGTGTGTCTGTATCACTACTCGTATGTATACTTAATACGTGTGAGCAATGCCACTTCACTTGCTTTGTTTTAGCACTAGGAGAGCAATGACATCAGAAAGCTAAATGCCAGGTCAAAAAGTTTGAACCACACCTCGACACACAGTCAGCAAGAGCAAAGCATGCGACGTGTCCTGCTTTGGGGGTTATTGATTGCTTGACACACGTAGGCAAAGCAAGCAATGATAATAATATTGACATATTGTTACAAAAGAAGACTTACCACCTACCTCAAAACTCTTTCCAAAAGATATCAGACACATGGTGATGAGGCTAAGATGATTCATGCAGCTAAAAGCTAAGATCAACCTACCTTCCTTTGTCCCTATATATGCATTTGCCGTATCCGTTGTTTGAACAATCACTCACTCCAAGCATCTATTCAGCCTCGACATCTGACAATCAAAGAGCATTCTAGAAACACAGAATCAGATGGAAGCGCAATTGAAGAATATGAATAACCAGATTCTATCACAAGCTTTGGGAATTCCAGTCGGCTCAATCGCATATCAAGCTGAGAGGACACCAAAAAGGCTTTTACAGGACCCCACAGCTACCCAGTACCATGTTTCCTCTTCTCCAAATGGATCTCTGAAACTAAAACAGAGTAAGTATATCCAATACCCTCGAAAACGAAGAGTTTTTTCACTTGCTACTTTTCAATGGTTAAACTCCAACTGGAACGTACCAAGTTGATTGTGATTAACGTGCAGGTAAAGTAGATATGATGAACAAACTTGGAGGCAAAGAAGACAATCTTGCATATGGCATTCGAGATCATGGTAACTATTTTGTTGGTTCAACTGAGCATAAAAAAAAAAAAATCAAGTTAACACTTGTTTCCTTTCTAGAAAGTTACCTACTGTTTATTGACATCCAAAGAATTTTAAGTTTTAACATCTCTATTTGTAGTGCTCCCCAGAAGATAGTAGAAAAACAACGAAATTTTTTTTGAATCAATGATAGAAATAGAATTGGTTGAAAATCTGGAGCTTTGCTTGCATTTCCTCTGCCTCCTTCATAATGAAACATGCAAAATATCCTAGTCTCATGTGGTTTTCTGAAAATTGCAGTGAGATTAGGGCCAAAGATCTCTGAAACTGTGAAGGGCAAATTGTGCTTGGGGGCTAAAATTCTTCAAGCAGGTGGAGTGGAGAAGATTTTCAAGCACCACTTTACTGTTGGACGGGAAGAGAAGCTGCTAAAGGCTTCCCAATGCTATTTATCAACGACAGCAGGCCCTATAGCAGGCCTCCTCTTTATCTCCACTGACACAGTCGCTTTCTGCAGTGAGAGATCCATCAAATTTTCTACTCCAACTGGCGAGTTGATTAGAACTCATTACAAGGTTAGCTAAAATCCATTGTTATACTGTCTACATGTTGTTAAGGTCTCGAAGTAGGTAATTCTAAGTAAGTGTCTACTACTCAATGCAGGTGATGATCCCAGTACGAAAGATATTGAGAGCCGATGAAAGCCAAAACGTGAAGAGACCATCACGGAAGTACATAGAAATAGTTACTGTGGATAATTTTGATTTCTGGTTTATGGGATTCCTGAATTATCGGAAAACTCTCACATATCTTCAGCAGGCAATTTCTCAGTTTCAATGACCTACAAGTCACTCTTATGTTATCCAAACAGATCTATTTCCCTTTACCACTCGGTCAGATAGTATTAGAAACAAAACCATACTGTAAGAATTTGTAGTTGCTGTCATGAAACAAATTTTATTACTTGGGCTTTGGCATCCTGGTTATCATTTCCTTCAATTGTATTTCGATGATGAAATAGGTTTTCCTATTGAAAGAGGATTTTTATCCAGCTTCGTACCAGATTTTAATGCTCTACGTTGTCTCCAGGAAGGTTGATAGTGAAAGTAGGAGAAACGATAGATACAACAGTGGAGTATTAAGAAGAGTACTTCACCATAAAAGTTTGTGTAAGGGCACCAAACAAGGTGATGAGGAACAATCAAGTTCAGATGACGGAAAAACGGAACAGCGAGTTACCGACAAGTTCAATAAGCGCACAAGAATTATCAGATCAAACACGTAAATCACTTACAAAATTATCAACTGAAATAACTGAATACAGCCTCAGTTGGCATAAATAGTCAAATCTTTAACGCCGGCTGAAAATTCTGAATCAACCAACAAAAGTGGAGCACTGCTTGCTGGAGGAGAATGCTTTTCCAACCAAATGCAGATAATGCCAGGCTGAAATAATGGGTATAGTATGATGATCCGATGAGTACCCTTACTTTTAGAGTTCAGAAAAATTCACCTGTCTTTGACATGTATTCCACACCACCTGGCCAGACAAAACAGTTGCTTTCGATATATTCCTTAACTAGTCTCTAAAATCTCTACCCACTTAAGTGACTCAACTGGTTTCTGTTGTGCTTGATAATTAGTAAGGTTGGTGGACGTGGCTACCAAGTATTTGGACCACAAACTAATCATCAAATCATCCTCCATACCAAACAAAGAAAGAAAGATAAGAACTGGTTGGTTTTATTTTTTATTTTTTATTTATTATGTAGAATATAGCTTAAAAAACATTCTTCAGCAACAAATGTGAGGAGAATATGCTCCAACTTTTGGACATACCGACCATGGCTAACTCGTGTTCCTTCAAGGAGGGTGCACCCTCTGTTTTTTGTAAATTAAATAAGATTCTTTCACTGGGGTCCCTTTCTTCCTGCTTCTCATGTTCATGTTCAGATGGAAAAGCATCGAATATAATCATCTGTTGCGGAGTTTAAACCCTCAGTTGAAAAAGCAAAGAATGTTTCCCCAAGCTTCAAACCTTAACTGAGGAGGGGGAGAGAAAAAGAGAGACCACTGTCACACAACTACCTTCAGAATCTAAACTAAATTTTGCCTCATTTGGAAGTAGGAAATTGCTAAGTATGCTCTCTAATTATGATCTCATGGTTCCATCCATCGCGATACTAAATGTTCCAGAAAGAAGTTCTTGGACGTGACATGAAAAGGACTGAAAATCATTGTTTGCAAAGTTGCTTATAAAGACACAGGTTTATATAATCATCCCAGAATCTAAATCAACAGATGCACTCAAATTTACAAGATTATTTGCCAACATAAACAGAAAATTTAGCCAACAATAGTAAACAGACTAATAAACAAATTCTTCTATGTGATAAACATGAAACAGGTCAACATGTTCCAGAAATCTGAAGCCTTATACATAACAAGGACAAGAGCACATGCAGAAAGTAGCAATGTCCCACTTCTTGTACTGAACCAGTAATTCATTGCCCACGCATATTATCAGGAAGCGAATTCTGTGAGTTGTCGAACACCCAAAGCTTGGCTTCACAGTAGAATGTCCGGTTCTACTATTCTCTCTGAAAAATTTACTTTACAGTAATCGGGAAACTGCAATCCAGCCTCGTCGCAACCTGCCTTTGTGACATTCAGGCAAGCCCTCACATCAAGGTATTCTAGAGAGTTGCATAATTCCAAAAGTAGGCCTATCCCAGCCACTGTTATTTTTGGACAGTTACTGACCTTCAAAACCTTCAAACCTAACTGAAATCCGTTATTGCCTAATCCCTGAAAAGCAGCATCACTCACCTCCTCACAGCACCCAATGTCAAGAGCCTCTAGATTTCTGCAGTGGGAGAGGATACAACTCAATGAGGAGTCTGAAACATTTACACACCAATCCATCCGAAGGTACTTTAGACTTTGACCGCAAGCTGTGGCCAATGAGTTTATGGACAAATCAGATACATCACGGCAACCGCCAATTAGGAGCGTTTCTAGGTTTTTACACCATTTGGCCAAGGATAATATGGACTCGTCTCCAATTTTATAGCAATCTAACAACTTGAGCGTCTTCAGAGAATATGAACAAGCTTGGGATACACTGTTTACCCCATCATCTCCAACATTACTGCATTTATTGACATCTAAGTACTTTATCTTTTGACAACCGGCAACAAGAACATTGAGCCCAGAGTCAGTTATTTTGGTGCATCCCTGCAAACCTAAAGCTTCCAGGTTATGACAGTTCTTGGAAAAAGCCCGCAACACTGCATCTGTAACAAATCTGCAACCAGAAAGATGCAAGCTTCTTAGGTCACAACAGCCCTCAGCAACAGCTGACAACCCCTTGTCCGTTAACTTTTTACAGTAAGATACATCTAAGACTTGAAGAGAAGAAAGACCACACCCAATAGCTGTCATTCCGGTATCCGAGATACCTGTTGAACAAGAATAGTACAACCCCCACATGAAAAGGATAAAAGACTTCTTGAATCAAAGAATTTAAGAATACTGCTCTAAAGAAAAGATGCCAGGTTTCAGATTATTTTAAAGAAATAATTTTCATGAACATCATAAAACGCAGAAATCATGACCTACATACAATACGACGTACAAGAAGCAGTTCTATTAGCATAGGGATCTCAGATTCATGCAACCCCTCAATTTTTACGTTAAACAGCAACAGTATAATACAAAATTTGCCTCACATTCAACATTTTCCCTTTGTATTCGCATTTTCCATTTCACTTGGTTGTTTTTTGAAGATAAAGAGATCATAAAGAGATCTGCTACAGTTCACATGGATCTATTTTCTCAACCTAGAAAGATACCCAAGTCCAAATTGCTCCTATGCTTGCAGATACATAAATTTCAACCTCCGGAAGAATAATTCTAAATCACCACCATGGTTTTCAGCTTCAGTCAAACCGTACTAACTCTAGACCAAACCAACAAAAATTCCAAATGAAACTATAAGGTGTGGGTATCCGGAAGAGCATTGACGGGGCACTTACCAGTGGGAGCTGTAGTCATAGACTCCTCACATTATGCAAGCACCTCCGTATAAGGACCTCCTCTGCAGTAGCACTCCATGGTACCCGTCTGTGGAGTCTCTAAAACACCCACGGATGCCTCGTGACATGCTCAGGGCAACTCCCACTCTCTATACAATAAATAAGGCTCTAATGAGCTTGATGACTCTTCACAAGATCCTAGACCGGAAGCAGGGCCTAGGTACCTTGTTTGGGACTATAGGAGGTATGTGGCATGGAGGCTAGAGCAATGGGATTTGTCAAGACTCATCCTCCACGAGCATAGCCGCTTGACTGGTCATAGAGAGAAGGGGGCATCAACCATTTGACTCTTGTCAAAAGTACCACAATCACCTTCATCATTACCACAATTACCCTAGTTACAACCACAACCAAGCTTATTATTGCAACTACCCTGACACCCTCTTCATCCTTCTGGCCTCTCAATCCCCTAGCCTCTCCATCCTTCTGGCATGTCCATCCCGGAGACCTCCATATAAGGATGGTTGATACACCACCAAAACACACACAACCTCTAACAGCTAGCTAATACACTTGTTCTCTGGTTCATTGCTCTCTAGTACTCCACTGCCATCCCCCCTCTCTAAGGCTGCCCTGAGCTCAGGCACTGTTCCCTATACTCAACATCCACATAAGGAAACATAACAGTAGTTTCAAACCTCGCCCTAATGGCCAATAGACACATTAAACTCTCAATAACAACCTTGAGCATGATCTTTGCATTTCCCAACATAGCATGGCATGTAAGTTTCGATAGGCTACAGTGCATAATATAATGTGAGGGCCTATTTAAGCTAATTTTTATCCTACTTCTCAATAGTAAATTCCAATCACATACAATGCTTTGAACACTCAACAAAGAGCATTGTAGTATCACTATGGCATTCAGCTCACATAACCCTGACCTCATATAAGCCAATTAAAGCTGACTGGCAGAAGATACCAACTTCTCACTTATGAGCAATGACAACTAAAACCTTAACAAAAGGGGTGCAGAACGCAAGATTACATCATCTTCTGCCAACTTTTTCAGTTCTTGCAGAAACTTCAAATTTCAAAACAAAATATCAGCAATTATTCAGAAGCTTCTCACAGATGACCAATAAACTACTGTCTACTATAGAAAACACACGTTACAGGGTCGGACCAAGTACTACGCCATTGAGGCCGATGCCTAGGGCCTTTTTTGAGAGGGTCGGCCCAAGCACTAGGCCATTTTCACACTGTTCGTACGTGTACTATATGTTTTGACTTTTCAAAATAACTTCAATTGGTAAAAATACCTCATTCAGATATAAACAAACAAGTCCTTTTGAAAAAGACTCCATAATCACGTAATACTTTGGTCAGGATTAATCCTGGACGACTCTTTCCTAATTCACATTTTAATGTATAATACTAGAATTATACAAACTATATATCTTCCACATCAGAAAGCAAGAAACATAATTTTCAAATACAAATATAGCAAGTTAAATTTAGCATTGATTTTTAACCACTAAGATTTTGCCTTCCGCAAGTTGGGCAGCACCTGCCTTATAATTATACGTATATATGGCTTATAATTGTGGAACCAACAGAAACGCGTGAAAAAAATTAGAAAATGAGGGGAAATAGGTGGCACTTCTTACTATTGCAATTGTTAAGGTTGAGGGCACGCAGGCAAGTGAAGGCGTTGGCGATGACGGAGAGATCGGAGTCGGTGACGCCGGGGTAGAAGGAGCGCGATACCGATTGAGAGAGATCGAGCTCGTGGAGGCGGTTGAATCGGGCGGCTATCTTGCTGAGCATGTGGGGGCCGGCGCGGGCACAGAGCTTCCGCCTCTCAGTGCTCTGCAAATGGAGCCACCGCTTGCAAACCAGACCGAACACCTCTTTCTCCTTGTCGCTCTCCAGCCTCGATAGAATAGCTCTAAGCTCGTCGTCCCTCAGAGAATCGTTTATGCATACCGACGCCGCCGCCGCCATTTTCAAAAACTAGTTGCAGGGCCGATTGAGGTCTGGTTCAGTCGGAAGATAGAAAGAAACGAGGTTTGAAGAGGGAAGATTATGGTTTGATCAGAAACCCTAATCTACCAACAGAGCAGTACGGGGGAACCAGGAGTGAAATGGAAGTACTACTCTGTTCAAAAAAAAAATGGAAGTACTACTATATGGAATACAGATAATGTTGACTTTACCCAAGTATTTTTTTTTTTTTTATTGAAAGCCAAAATGTCGGTTTTTGGTAATTTCAAGTTGAATAAAGACAAAAAAGGAGTGTATGGGGATAAAAGGGGGTGTGGAAATCATTTCCCAATGAAAAATCTCAAATCCAGTGCAGTGCTAAATCTGGTTCTAAAATGGCACAGTGCTATAGTTGGTTCTATATTTAGAACCAAGGATGGCTATAGCTATCTTTGCCACATCATCAAATCTCAACTACCATTTCAATTCATGTACCAGAGATTACCTGAAAATGGCCGGAGAATGTTGCGTCGCCGGAATCGGGCTAGAATTGAACCGTACTATATCACATATAGCCGGAATATGCTCTCACCGTGAACTCCTCCGATCACTGGAATCTGGAAGAGGGGCTTGATTGAATGGAATTTGGTTGGATCTTGAGGGTTTTATGGTGAGGGTTTGATTGTGGGGCGTTGATAGGACGAGAGGAGGGGCTTTGATTTAGCGGTTTCAGAGAGGGAGAGGGAGAGGGAGAGGGAGAAGGAGAGGAGTTT